>QBDW01000870.1:0-34271 GCA_003261595.1 Maconellicoccus hirsutus
TTTTTTTTTTTTTTTTTTTTTTTTTTTTACAAGTCCCATTCGGGGTACTTCGGATATTATCGTTACTCCGCAAGTACTTAAATGTAACACGTATTAAAAATTTGATTACAATTGTTTTCTCTTTTTTGTCGAGTTTTTTCTTTTTTCTTCAGTTTTTTAATAAGCATTAAGCACCTAATTAAATACGGAAAGTTAATGATAAGTTACTGAAAAATCGCAAATTTATGAGAAATCATCATTGGTTACTAGCAACTGCAGATCAACAGTAAATTACCGTAAATTGTTGGTAAAATACACAAAATGACGGTAAATTACTGCAAATTATGGTTAAATCATAGTAAATTACCGATGATTTCCATAAATTAAATCACTGGTAAATTACAAAAATTGACGGTAAGTTACCATAAATTACCGGTAAATTACCTGCGAATTACCATAAATACCGCGAACTTACGGCAATTATTGCTACATATCAAGATTGCATCATAAAATGACATTTGCAACAATTTTGCTGTCATTCGCCTTTCCATAATGACGGTAATTTACCCAAACTGCCATAAGCTTGTGATTTAGATCTCAGCCAAAAGGCCGAGAGAAGAATTACGATTGAGAGTTATTATGGATAGAAAAAAAAGGAGCGGGCGGTATAGAGCATTGCGAAGCAATGTGAAGGGGTTCAGGGACGAAGCCCCCAACTAGCGAGCTGGTGTAATATAATTTGAAACATCAATAAACTCGACATGATCACATGCTCGATCATATCCGAACGGGGCTTGTAAAAAAAAAACAATTAACGAATGTCGACAAATATTGGTGTCCGACTAGCCTCAAGTGGAAAAACTAGCTAACACTTCGATTTTTTCGAAAATGTAGACGCATCCTTTCGCTACTGTATTAAAACCCTCCATCGAAAAAGTTATTTCTAATTAAAAAGCACAAAAATGATTAAATTTGGCTATCTTCGGTCAAGGTAGCCGAATCCTTGAAAAGTTTCCATTTTGCAACTACATCGGAAAAAATAAGAAGTCGAAGAGAAAGAAAGAGAAAAAAGGAAGTGTAGGAAAAAAATGGCAAACCAGAGGGCTCCAAATACCCATGTACGTAACGTACTAATGGATTTGATTTCGAGTCTAAAACACGTTTCACGAAGTAAACTCGTAAATTAAACCGAAAGATGGTTATTTATCGGAATTCTATGATATAAAAATATAAACACCGAATTTAATACCTCGTTTGCCGGTACAAGATAAATATTTGCAACGTTCTTTTGAACACATTCTATTTTATTTCGGTTTCCGAAATTAAGTTATAAAGTTTAGAAGTTCAAAGTTAATTTAAAGTTAGCGGGTTAAGTTCAAAAAGCGGGCTATTATTAATGGAGTAAGAGAGCGCTTCCAAATCAAGGTTGACAGTTCACTTCGCCAACTTTAATCTAATTTACGTTATAGTAGAAGAAATGTATTTTTCTTCCCTTTTTTCTTCCTCGGCTTTTTGTACGCGCGCGTTATTCTTCTTTATTAGACAATTTAATACGACAATAATTTCCTGTTGAGAGTCACGAAATTTACGCTTTACACTGTAAACGTAACACGCTGTAGCTGTAGCTGTAGCTGTAGCTATAGCTATACCGAAGTAAGTCTAGGTACTAAGTAAGTAACTAAATACTCGTCGCATTAACTAGTAGACCTATCCACTTCGCAATCGAAACTGTTGGTTTATGTAGTATATCGAGAAGCGAGAGTAAAACTTGTAGGAAAAGTAGAAAAAGCCAACGCCATTTGGAAGCGAGTAAACACCGTTGATGCTTCACCGTAACTAGGTAAGTTTAATTAAAAGAGTAAAATGGAGGTAAGGGGAGAGGTAAGAGGAGGGGGAATTTGAATCATTTCCCACAATAGAAATATCTACACAACATTTCGTCTTGGAAAAAAGTCAAGGCAGAAGTTTTGGGCTCTTTCGGAAAAGCCGTGACCAGAGCGATGCACCTCCTTATCACTCCCTTCACGACGGCGCTGTGCACATCGAGATTGTTTGCGATCTCACTGGCAAATCATTTATTGACTCCTTACAACTATTCGTTGCTCGTCATCAGACATATGTTCGGACAACGGTACGAATTTTGTCGGAGCTAACAATTGGTTTCAGATCGATACCCTGGATATTAAGAAATTTTCAACGTCGAGAACCTCGATCTCCGCATTATGGTGGTTTGTGGGAAGCTGCGGTCAAGTCGGCTAAACGTCATCTCGTTCGCGTTACCAATGGTCAAGCACTCACTTACGAGGAATATGGAACAGTGTTCACTAACATCGAATGCATTTTAAATTCTCATCCGTTGCGTTATTCGTTAGATTCCGATAGCAGGTGATCACCCCCGGCCATTTCCTCATCGATGATTCGTTGCTCAATTTGCCGATGCCTGAGTCTTCGTCGTCGAAATTGCCTATGATTCGTCGGTTACAACTTACTCGTAACCAGGTCGCCTCATTCTAGAAAGGTAGGCCGTCTGATTACCTAAATTCGATCAAAAATCGCACGAAGTGGTCATCGCCAAATACAGAATTCCAAGTTGGTGATCTAGTGATTTTAAAGACCGATCACTCTCATCCTTCGAATAAGCCGATAGGAGTCATCGTGGAAACGTTCCCACGTCCCGATGGAATCGTTCGGGTTGTACATGTCGGTGCCCTATTCACTCCCAAATGATATAAATATTTTTTAAAAGTTTCCACTCAGCGGGATCATGGTAAAAAACTAAGAAAACGTACAAAAATCTACTTTTTCGACTCGAAAAAAATCGCAAAATCATCTTCAAATTATTTATAAAAAACACGTTACATAGCCAAAGATCTGAAAATCGGTAGATTTCGAGAAAAAAATTGTTCAAGTAGTGAATTCAAGCGCTCGCGCGACCATCTGCATGTCCCACTGTGCGGCAGCGTTTCGTTTGTAACAACGCGCGACGGGCCAAACATCGCGCGTTGTTACGAACGACGCGCTATCGCGCAGTGGGAAATGCAGATGACCGCTGGCGCACTTGAATTCATCGCTTAAACAATTTTTTTCTCGAAATCTACCGATTTTCAGGTCTTTGGCTATGTAACGTGTTTTTTTTGTAAATGATTTTAAGA
This sequence comes from Maconellicoccus hirsutus, assembly GCA_003261595.1. NCBI lineage: Eukaryota > Metazoa > Arthropoda > Insecta > Hemiptera > Pseudococcidae > Maconellicoccus > Maconellicoccus hirsutus. The sequence goes on from QBDW01000870.1 coordinate 3,132, forward strand.
TGATTTTGCGATTTTTTTCGAGTTGGAAAAGTCGATTTTTGTACGTTTTTTTTTTTAGTTTTTCACCACGATCTCGTCAAGTGAAAATTTTGAAAAAAATTTATATTATTTGAGGGTTAAAAAAACACTTGAACCCGAAGTTTCAAAATTAATGCTGGCAAAAATCCTTTACGCATTGACGAGGCAAACTGTGGTAAAGCTTGCGGTTCGCATACGTCAGTTCCGTTGGAGGTTGGACCAAAGACCAAACGTGTTCAAAAATTATCGCGTATTTTCATAGCTTGACTGCTGGTGACCGGATTGTCATCAGCGTATTTACGTCTTTGTGGGTTAGTTGGCTTTCGCATTCGCGTGTTTTAATTTCCGCGCTGTTTCGTTACTTCGTAAAGCGATTGTTTCACACGCGCGATCCGCAAACAAAGCTGCGCGAAAAGAGTTTGTAAAAACGCCGTGCGTCTCTTTCAGGCATTTTATGAACTATATGAAAAATTACATTCATCTTTGACGAAAATTGCCAAAGGGTGAAATTCGTCGTGTCGTACATCGAATTCGAAAGCAAGGTCGCGCGTCACATCGCGTCGTCGTTAAAGATAACTCGCAGATACCCGCCTCTTTGAACTCGAATACATCGTGTAAATGTTGGCAAACAACTTAGTAAATAAAATTTGCCGCGCCGCGAATTTCTTCTATGTTCACGTCAAATATGGCGAATCCTTTTTAAACGACGCGACGCGACGCGACGTTTTCTACGCGTTTTCGTACACGCGTTATATTTCGCTTTTTTTTTAATGGAATCTTTCAACAAATCAACTCGTCGTATATCGACGCGTACGAATATAACGATAAAAACTATTGTCAGGCGAAGAGAAAAAAAATCGTAGCAATTTGTCGCTGAAAAACAAAATACGCTTCGACTACGTACGTAGTGAACGGCGGCGACACGGCAGTAAGTTTTCAAAGTAAATTTAGACAAAAGATACGCCCCTTTCGACGCGAACCTTGAAACGATCAATCAAAATCGCCCCTCGAACCACGTACATACAGATACTAATTGCGAATTCAAATTCTCGACGTAATTATCGAAAAGGGTGCCGAAATCTCGTCTAAAATACGCGAAATTTTTCAATCAAATTAAAACCCACCTCTTATCGCTTTCATCGGCCGAGTAAAATAAAACTCGACTCTGATAAACGAAGGACGCGGAATTAAAATCAGATCGGGGCGATATTCGTAAACGACGAAAAATACGAGACGCGGTGCGGTCATTTTCAAACGAACAAGAGGTCATCGCGGGGTTAAAATTTACTACTGGGTATTTTGCGAAACACGGCGAAATTTAATAATTAAAACGTTGACAATAAATTAATGACGAAAGGACAGCTCGCATTAAGTTATCGAGAGAAAGCAACAGCAGCCTGGCGAGCGACTTTCAATAAAATTACAAGCTCCGATGAATACCAAGCGAGATTATAAGCGTTTAAAAGCTTCGAATTTAGCTAAAACTGCCAAAAGTCGAGTACCGGTGTAAAAATGAAATTTTCAACCCGCCTGCCCCGAAGAATGTACGACCAATGAATCGTTTTGATTGGTAACACAGCTCTTACTCCTCATTCAAAGCCACTAAGTTCGTTTAAATTCTCCACCCTTTACGAACATTATAATATAAATTAATTTTTTATTTCGAAAAAAATAGAAAAAAACCGCCAACATACTATTAAACATACTCGAACCATCGAGGTCGTTCGACTATAAGAGGCGGTGATTCTTTTTTTTTTTTTTTTTTTTTTTTTTTCAGCGGCTGTGTATGAAATTTGATTTCGTTCCGAAATCAATTCGTGGTAATCAAAAAGAAAAAAAAATCCGATTAAATTTTACCGCATAATATTAATTTTAAACGTTGGTCGATGCGTTTACAACGTTTACGTAACAGCGTAGTGCTTTTTAATTTATCGTATATTTTCAAAATGAAGGGTAAGTGCAAGCCGAACGATTTTAATTAATAACTCGCCTATATACTCGTACTCGAACTCGTATACGTTATAGCGGTAACTCGTAAAATTATCATATGCTTTAAATGCCTCGGACATAAACGACAGTACTCGCGGATCAGCTTTTTTAATTTTATTCCATGAAATACGATTACACTCGCAATTGTGTTAATCAAAGTTCCGCGCTTCACTTTCTGTTTTTTCAAAACAATGAAAACAATAGTGAAAAAAAAACCGCATACAAATACACGAATTACTTGGTAGGTAGGTCTAGGTAGAGGTACGCGTCCTCATTGCTTCATCGCATGGTATGCTTCTTTTCTACGAACCTTTGAAAATAACATTACTTGAACGTGAATCGGGCTGTATATTTTAGGACAATCAGCTTGGGTTTTCGCTCACCTCGATGTGGGATTCGTATTTATAACGTCAGGCAACGTGCGTCAGAAGGCAACACTGCCTGACGCGCTGGTACGTTTGAATGCAGGCGGCGCGCGCAACTATTCAACAGGTTGCGTTTCAGGTATACTTTCCTACTCGTAGGTAAAGTATGTCGCGAACGCTACTTATAGTAAAACTCGACTAGTGTGAGTTGCTCTTTAACGCTCCTTGACTTGTAATTTTCGTTCGAATATTCTTCAGTCGATTACATTTTTTCCTTCCTCGATAAAACCTGATTTATCTTCCAACTATAGCTTTTCTTTTTTTTGGCGGCGATAGTCACTTGAGACTATGTCGAATGTTCAATTAAACAGGTCGTCATCACCAGTACGTAATTCAACGAATTCGAATCTTTTCAAATAAACGCAAATTTTTTGTCAAACGCGATAACGACAACTTCGCCAATCTCTCGCCGAACCTTTTCTTCGTAAAATTTTTGAAAATCAACGCGCAACGAAGGGATTGAAAAAGTTAATTAATGAATTACCTCGATTTATACGGGAATAGTTGTTATAAACAAACTTGAAAACCGCAATTCGTAAATTGAAATATACTCGTACGAGGTAACGTTCAACAATACAAATATAAATTACTAATCGAACGAATATACCTAATACGCTAGTAACATTTACACGCTTAAGCAATTAACGTTTAAATATCATACTCGTATAACTCGAATGTGCACGATAAGCGCGCAATTTTCGCATAAGCTGCAATTTAATTTATATAAGTTAGCATTTCGAAACTATCATAAATGTACGACTTGTAAAGTCGTAAGCTCGTAACCATCGCGAGCTTTCATCTCGAACCGCAAACCATTCGAATACGGTTTTCGTTTCGTTTATTCTTATCGGCAATATCTTTATCTTAACGTATGATAATACGCTTGGCCAGGTTTAGGGTTCGCTTGCGGACTTGCGGTTATTTCAGAGTAATTTCTAAACCGTTACGCAGCTAATCAATTCTGAAGGCAAAGGGTAGCGCTATTGAAAATTCTCTGTTTACAATAGCAACCTTGATATACTCGTTGTTACGCGTATGTAATGTATGTAGGTGTTCAATCAACTCTTCATCTACGAGTGTACGACGAACGATACGTTGAACGTGCCACATGTTTCGCACAGTTCAAGGTTATCGTACGTTATACGTAATTACACGTAAGCGCAAACAGAAGTTTATGGCAGTTGGGGTAAATGACCGTTATTACGGAAAGGCGAATCATAGCAAAATTACGATGCAATCTTGATAAGTTGAAATAATTACCGTAAGTTATTCACCGGTAATTTACAATCGATTTTCGTAATTTACCAGTAATTTAATTCACGTAATTCATCGGTAGTTTACAGTAAAAATTATAACGACAATATCGGATATCGACTTTAAGAAAAAATTTCTCGATACAACTAAAATAGAAAATCGTAGTCAAAACGTATTGTAAATCTAAACTTGAAAAAAAGTCACCCGAAAAATTGCGAAATTTTCGTAAATAAAGTGAGCTGTAGAAACGTGATGTTATATACGAGAACGAAATAACGAAGCAGCAAAAAAAGGGAAAAACTATGCAAAAAAAAAAAAAAAACGCCAACGAAAATGTAAAATACGTTAAAAATCCGCCCACCGAAGAGGATAAATTGTCGAGTTAAACCGTCCGAGTAAGTTAGAACGACACGGTGGCTAGTTTATTGGCCTTTATTTATTCGCCAGAAAAGGTTACAATATTAAAGGAAGATTCGAATTTTAAGCTTTTACCGAGGTGTGAAATTAAACTAACCCCATTGTTTTGTTAAATACCAACATCGACTGGATACCGCAAATGGCAAATTTAAATCAAGAAAACGCCGCCCACCTAAGCCCGCTCAAAAAGAGAGCACATACGCGGCTTCTCTCTTCTCTCTTTTTCAAATTACTACTACCGCCGAATATTTAACTTTTAATCTAATTTACTGTACCATCGTCGTCGTCGTCGTCGTCGTCGTATAACTGTAATAAAACGCTAACCAACACTCACACGCGATCCCATCGGACCCCGTCGTCCACAAACACCACCAGTCGTCGGTGCATTAATACTTTTTAATGCTTCGTAGTTCCGTGTGATTTTTATTACGTTCATTTTTTTTCATTTTTTTAACTCCTTTTTTGTTTTGTTTTTTTGATGGGGAGAGGAGCGAATTCATCCACCAAACTATTAACGGTATTATCGAATGTTTTTCATTAAATTAAACGACGTTTCATATTGAATTAAAACAATTACCATATTTTTCTTTCCCTATTCTTCAGTATAAAGCGTTTATTTATCGTTTATTTTTCTATTTCGTTGTTGTTGTTTTTTTTTTTTTAATAAGTCTAGCGTCTATTAAGCGCAGTTTTCTAAATCGTACTTCGTAATTCATTTTTTTATTCGCTTTTTTTTGCCAATTGTAAAGCGCAAAAAAAACGATTTTCATTTTCCCTCGCTCGTTCGATATCAGCAAATGAGAAAATTTCGAAATCGTTAAAATAGCGAAAAAACATTCCTTCGAATCGTACATCGAATTTTATAACGTTTCCAACGCAGGTATTTATTATTTTTCTTTTAAAATCTCGAAAATTTTTGCCGCGCGCCGGTGAAACGGTTATATTATTTTACATTTTTTCACGCATCTGCGATAGATTAAATATTTCTCGATTAAATTTCATAGTGTTTGCATACGCGATCAAAAATTTCCACGTTGAAGGGTACTGCGGCGGCGAATAAGGGTCGCATTTTTCAAACCCACGCGAAATTATTTTAAGAACCGTTGATAAATCCAATCAACCTCGTATACTTGTTTGTGGCTTGTTGGTTTTGTTGAAAAAAAAAAAAAAAAGGAGAAAAAGAAAAGAGCGGTAAAAAAATTAACTCGTCATCTGCGGTAACTTTCGTCTCCGAATATTCATTTTTGTGGCGGGTCGACACCGCCACCGCCACCGCCACCGCTTCACTAAAGTTATTCGACTCGAGACAATTACGAGAAGAAAAAAGATTGTTGAAAATATTCAAAAGATTTTTCCATTTTCATCGGCTTAATTAAAAGCCAAACTCGAAAACTTGCGCAAAATTAACTCGTAAAAATAACTTGATAACTGCAAACAACAACCCGTTAAGATTTATAACTAAAGAAGATTTTTTTTTTATTCTTACTGTTAGCTACGCGAATAAAATTTAGCGGCGTAATTGTATAAGTGGAAAAATAATGACAGATAACGAGCCAAATACTCGTAGCATTGAAAAAGGCGGAATCGATCCGAAAAGAAGCAATTTGTTGATTTCTGCTTTTTTTTTCCACGATATTTGGGGCAAAATTATAAATTTCAATTTGTTGGCAGAAATATGATGTAAACCACGCTACGAGATGCGAGCGTTACATTTATATGCGGTATAATTCGGTACGCTTCGCGAACGAGGAAAAACGAAGATATCGCGTCAAATTGAACCTTTCGCAAAAATCTAACTCGCTGCGGGAGGATTTTTTTGCAACGTAATACGCGGCAGCGAACGCAGATGAGCGAGATGGCACGTTTTAGCGATAATTAACAAAAATTTGTCATTGTAGCAGCGACGATAGATGTTGTAATTGGACAACAATTCCGGCACTTGGGCGATACGAATTAAAAACCCATAGGTAGGTACCTATGTACGAGTATATGGTATGTCTATTCATGCTCTACGAAAAAAAAATCTCCAAAAGCTCCGCGTTGTAATAAATAATTTATCGTCTCGATGGAAACGCTTGATTTGATAAAGAAGTACACAGCTAGTCAGCTACACAGTACAGTAGTACACACTACACACGTACGAGAGAAATTTTTATTAAATCATATACCCATAAATCAATTCGTACGATGCGATGGGAGTAAGCGCGACTTTCGAGGGTTGCTTTTTTATATTACTCACAAAGCGAGATCGAGATTTAGGAAATTATATCCAACTTTTACGACTCTTTATACCTACGTAGTAATTTACGAGACGAGCGCTCCGTCGTTCACAGTGACTTTCAAGAATGCAAAAAATTTCAAAATCTTTTTATCATCTTGTTACACCTCATGTACGCACTACGCACTTATTACGCTCATGGTCCAGTAAATCTAGTACCTATTTTAGCTTGCAAAATGAGATGATAAGCTGAAATTTGCTATAGGTACACTATACAGTACACCTACGAGTATATACTCGTACCTAGTATTCGATAACCTTCACAACATACGTAGGTACTAGGTAGTTAGGTACTTCACTCCAGAATAAAAATATTATGTGCGCAAGTCCCCTGTTTTGTGGATCTCTCGCCCCTCCCCCCATCAGTTTTTTACTTACGAGTATATCTTTGCGAAAACTGGTTTTATTAAAAAAATAGTTTAGTTCAAAATTGAAACCCACCAAATTCTCTACAAAATGCATAAAAAAAGAGTTAATGTAACAGGCTTAGATTTCGAGATAGAGCTCTTCTCGTGAATTTTTGGCAAATTTCGCATAAATTTAGTTACTTGCTTTTAAGGGTATGCTCTGAAACGACTGATTAATTATTTTGAATAAGACAGACTATGTACGTAGACGTACTACATACGTAGATACTGGCAAAAATCCCACGATGATGACCCAAAGGATATGAAATTGGTCTGGGTAAGGCGACGGTAGCCCTTTTCAGGAAATGCGGCGTTACAGGTGGCTAATTATAACGAACACGCTCCCGATAAGCATACGTAATGTCATATTTACTACGATATCGCTGCTACGCGAAAAAATCACTCTACGATAGATTTCCATCAGCGACCCGAGCCGCAGAGCCGGTTAGAAAACGCGAGCGTAGAACGATGAAGCAAAGGCGAGGCGACAAGGCGAATGCAAAGGCGAAGATGCGGTGGTGGTGCAGCGGTATCCTTCGGAGTAAAACTTGTCACATTTTTACGTTACGTATTTAAATGAAAAGTGGAGGTTTCGCTTTGAATAATGGTTGAATGGACGTATACAATTAATTTCGTTGCGCTCGCCGTACTTAAGAAATAGTAAGTTTAATTAAACTTAGATTTAGTAAGTACGTACTACGTATCAGTAGTACGCCTGCGTGTTCACGTAACACGTAAAACGTACTGTATATAGTGTATATACTCGTAGTAGCGACTAGCGAGCTTGAACCGTCACAGATGACGTTATCATTTGCCTTGTCGACCGGTTAGTGCAACGAATAACGGATAAAAATGATTTAAACGCAAAACGCTTTACAAACGTTTCTAGTTTCCTGCTTCGCGACGCCATTATCAAATTAATTATGCCCGCAGTCTGGTACGCTGCGAAAAGAAACTGCGATGAAAAGCTAAAAAAAATACCCAACTTTTGCAGCGTCATACTAATAAACTGCCATACCAGTACCAGGCGTCGAAACGGACGTAAGTAATTACATGTTGGAGCAATTTTTCACCAACTCTGAAACGCATCGTGCTTATTCGAAAAATACAACGAGCATCTCAACGGAATAAAAGTTACAACAGAGTTAAGCCAAGCCAAGCCAAGCCGATCGCAGGTGTTCGTATACGTTTACGTATTACGTATTACGTATGTATATGAAATCGAAAACAAACAACAACATCTACACAATACACATACACAACAGCAACTTATAAGCGATATCATCGCTCGTGTATCGCGTAACTTGGTATTGACACGTTTGTCATTGAATGATTACTTCGTAAAAGTTATCCCACAACGAACAGCTTCTCAAACGGGTAGATTTCGCATCGCTTGCACCTTTTCCCAACCGATTGCCAGTTTGTCGGATTACAAGGCAAAGTCGGCAAACTTTGGGCACCGTACGGCGTCCAGTAGCTTGGTAGCGTCACGCGTCAGCCTTAACACTACACACCGAACATCTGGTTTCGCTTACGCGCACGAAAAAGCCCGTCGTCGCCTCGCTTCTTCGAAGCCGAAGAATGACGATAAGGCGTAATTAATGAACGCCTGTATATGTACGTAGTACATACATAGATGTACTTAGCTATTTACTGCTTATTAAGTTACTACTGGTACATATTTAGTAGGTAATGGCTGCGCCGCGAACCTTGCGCCAGTAATTTTCCCTCATCGTCGCGTCGCTGACCGGCTGCAGCTACCGAGTTCGTATCCGAACGACAAATTAATGAATATAAATTAAGCGAAATTAGTATCAGCTTAGCTAAGAGATACGCGTAGCAAAAGTTTATCCTAAATTTGGTAGTCGGTACCATGTTGACGACGTTGACGTCATTGTCGTTGCTAGCATCGCGTCGACCAAAATTCTTCACCGTTGACCACGCAACGTGCCCAATACGCATACACGTACACACTACACAGATATACAGTTACACACTACGCAGCGTACAATATAGTGGACTATTTTTCAGTTTTTCATATTACATGTATATGTATGAGATTCATTTCGGCCGTTCTCTCGCCCCCGTCACCGCATCCGTTTCGCTTCCACGAAAGGTCGCTCATTTTTCTACAACTACAAATCCCGCCAGCCCAGCCACATTATCAAACGGTAAGAGGGGGGAAGCTGAAATTTTGGCATGTGGTAATACCTCCTGTAAATCTTTACGTATGGTTTGTACTTGGTACATAAAAATTGACAACCCACCACCATCATTTTACCCCCACCAAAATACCTACGTTTCTTAATTTGTTTTTGCTGAGTGAACATTTTGAAATTTCGGTGGTAGGTGCCCTACTCACCTCCTCACAATTTTCACTCACCTTCGTCATGGTGAAAACTGAAAAGTGATGAATTCAAGTGCGCGCACGGTCATCTGAATTTTCCACCGTGCGGTAGCGCTTCTTTCGTAACAACGCGCGACGTTAGGCACGTATTGCGTGAAACAAGATGTGTCGTTTCATGCATTAGCGAGCCCAACATCGTGCGTTGTGGCGAATGAAGCGCTACCGCACAGTGCGAAATGCAGATGACCGCGCGCGCGCTTGAATTCATTATTCGAACAATTTTTTTCTCGAAATCTACCGATTTTTGGGTCTTTGGCTGTATAATATGGATGTGTGTGTGTGATGTGGAATGGTGTATGATGAATGGAAGAAATTGACAAGACAGGAAAAACTGAAAAAATTTTTTTTAATAGCTGAACAGTTTGGATATGAAAACTTCATGGAGTGTTTGTCTAATGTAACGAACGATCATGAGAAATTAGCAAGTAGAATTTCGAAAATGTATGATATTTTGTGTGCCCGCATTCATAGATATTTAGAATCAGATGAAATTAGTGAAAACTCGTTTAAAGAAGCTGATCTATTATCAATAGCTAAATGTTTGAATAATTATGATTTTTAAAATACTAAGATATGTAAAAATTATTTTCGAATGTAAAAATTATTAAGATATGTAAAAATTATTTTCGAAATACATTTTTTAAGCCTTGTTTAAGTATGCATTTTGACTTCATTTGTTGTGGCTAGGTTATGACGATCTTAGATTAACATCATTGAAATGAATTCTTCAATTTTTCTGAATAATAAACAGAAAAAACTTCTAATTGGTTATTAAAGGGATTACAATAAAACAAATACGATTATATATAAAAATGTAAATTAGTAATAATTGGTTGAAACACTTGAAATTTTGGCGTTCAATCGACTGAGAAATGAATATCAACATCTTTGAAATTGCTTCTTGGTTTTTTCTGGGTAATGAACTGATAAAACTTTTAATTGGTTGTTGAAGGGAAAAAATGAAATAAATACGGCTTTTATTCTTATTGGTTATTGCATAGATGAATACAAGATGAATTCGGTTGAAAATCCAAAGAAAATAAATGTGGGCCAGGATCAGGTATAATGTATACTACTCCTGCATTTCCTACTGCGGAGTGGCGCTTCGTTCGTAACAACGGGCGACGCGCCGCATCAGGCACGTTATTACAATCTGATTCATGCAATAATTTGCCTCACGCGGTGCTTCGCGCGTTGTTGTGAACGAAGCGCTATCGCACAGTGGGAAGTGTAGATGACCGCGCGCGCTTGAATTCATCATTTAAACAATTTTTTTCTCGAAATCTACGGATTTTTGGGTCTTTGGCTATGTAGTGTGTTTTGTTAAAAATAATTTGAAGATAGCTTTAATATTTTTTTCGAGTTGAAGAAGTCAATTTTTTTACGTTTTTTCAGTTTTTTACCATGATCTCACTGAGTAAAAATTTTGAAAAAATATTTACGGTATATTCATTTGGGGGTCAATAAAGGCACCCGCCATTGAAGTTTCAAAATTCTTACGTAGCGGGGCCGACGGGCCGTAGTCAAATTAAAAAAAAGAAAGTTAAGAAAAGTGTTTTGGCAAGGGTAAGATGATGGTGGGAGATTGTCGATTTCTGTGTAAATAGACCATACATAAAGTTCTACCACATACCAAAATTTCCACCTCCCCCCTGTTATCGTTTTTGAGAAAAAAAATCTTATCCGTTTACCAATTGGAAATTTTTTCCTCAAAAAGGGGAGAGGGTAGGGGTATGAAATTTTGGTCGTGAACGTATCTCAACAGTACCTAACTACCACCTAAATAAACATTTTTTTGAACAAAATGGCCGGATTACCGGGCTACGGACTTTTTGATTTCTAAGAGGACAACGACAAAATGAGTTCCTGAAATTTGGTAAACCAAAAAGAATTTTCCTAGTCTTGCGTTAAACATCGTCTCACCCCTACGTCCAATTCATCAAACAATGATACACCCCAATAGGAAGTTAGCAAATCTTGCAGACAATTTTCTACCACTTTTTCACCAAAACGATGGAGAAGAACGTCGTCGACGACAAGTTTTTTTTTATCGTTTTCATAAAATAAAGACGATACAAAATTTCGCGTTCTTTTTACATGGAAAAAATAAAAAAAAAATTAATATTCGAACAAAAATACGTATAATTTTTAATGTTGTTTTTTCTTTCAAATTTTTATTACGTTAAGCTTTGATAATTCGATGAACAAGAAACAAGTATTATGCTTGCGATAGCTCGGTCGTTTAGAAATATTAGAACGCACAATGGGATGGGATGGGATGGGATGGGATGGGATGGATTATGATTTACGACGATGTCTCTGTCAACTAGTAAAATTCTTTTTACTGTCGAAAGACTCGTTTGAACTTGGCACAATAAAGGAGCGGTAAAATTTACATACTATCGAGGGCTACGGCGCGCTTGGAAATAATCAACGTCGTCCAGTGTTCGGCTTACGCAACGTGCGAAAAATTCGCCCCGTTTATCAGCCATAAAATTCAAACTTCAAGCTTGTATACGTATTATGTAATATGTACTCGTCTACTCGTACGTTATACGTATGTTAGAAGTACGAGTAGTATATGCGAATACGGGCGTACTTTATGGTAAACAATGAGCGTAATAAATTCGTTAAACGTCTTACGAATACGTTATATATTTAGTAGGCGATAAGTTGCGAAAACGCTTGGCCGACAGCCAACGGATTAAATTTCTATACTTGAAAAGCTCAGCCGAAAGAGAGATCGTGTATTGAACTTTATCGTTTTCCTCTTTTTTGCCGATATATTGGCGTGTAAAATTTCGTTTCCGTGTAAAAGCCAAAAAACGTAAAACACGATCGGCGCGTCGCGTCGGCTAAAAGGCGGTTTTTCTTTTTGGTCGCCGTGTAAAAATTGCGAAACGGAGAAATTGTTGAAGAATGATGCGCCGTATGCTGCCGTCGTGCCGACAATTCGTTCGGCAACCGCAGCCGCGTGCCGAAGTACTCGAAACGCGTCCATTCGCCGAATACAATCGCTTTGTAGACGGCTCAGATTAATTAAAACCATCGAAGCGGCGTCGAGCTCAATCGAAACATACATATACGTAAACCTCACGTCGAACGAATTCCGCTCAAATTAAATTCGCTTTCTATTCGAATTATTTGCCGAGTATCGCGTTTAAAGACCGGCGATGGTGCGATGGTGCGATGGCGCACCGACGAGCATTTTCGTGAAATTTAATATTCGCCGATGTCGATACCCATAAAATGAAATTTCCCCTTAACAGACGCCCGGAAACGCGCCACGAGTACTGCAAACCTTAACACCGAACACCTAAAAGGTCTATTTGCATTTGGAAACAACCGGAAGACTGAACGAATTACGACGGCTGCTGGCTGGTGCGGCTACTCGTGTAACGCGCCGTCAAAATTCAACGAAGACGAGGTAGTCCGGCTCGCATTCGAACCGGAGTTGCATTTTTGAAAAGGGCATGTCCAAAAAAATCCAAAGCCAAAAATTCACTCGCCCAAGTTGAATTTTCGATTTTTGGCGAATTTTTGAAATTTGAGAATTACCAAATTTCGATTGAAAATAAAGAATTAAAAAAAAATCGAAAAATAATTTTAAATCATGCGAGAAACGTTTTCCCTCTAATTCGAACTCGTTGAATCCGAAAATCGCATCGGTGAGCCGTTCTAGAACCTCCAACGCGATTTTCATTTTTCTCCAGGAATTTAAAATGCTTCAAAATGGCTTGCTGATGCGATTTTCGGATTCAGCTGGTTCGAATTAGGGGGAAAACATTTCTTGCGTGATTAAAATTATTTTTCGATTTTTTTTTAAACTCTTTATTTTTAATCGAAATTTGGTAATTCTCAAATCGAAAATTCAACTTGGGCGAGTGAATTTTTGGCTTTGGATTTTTTTGGACATGCCCTTTCCAAAAATGCAAATCCCGTTCAAATGCGAGCCGGACACCTCAAATAGTTCCCTTGTAAGACGTCGTTACCACGCTGCCTACTAGCCGACCTATTGCCAATGCTACGAGTATGTCAAAATTAGGCGTCCATTTGCGCTTCGTACTCTTTAACGTGTTCCTGAAAGTGACACATTTACCGGCCGTCGACTTCAGTCAAAACTCGCCGACTAGACGGCCTTTTTCTCGCTTCAAACGACCTGGTAGTGACCCTAGTTACCTGCGCAAAGGCCGATAGTTAATTCTCTTTCGACACGCGTTCAACGGCTCGTAAAACACGAACTAGCGCCCGCTACGTATAAAATGAAAAATGTCCTTAAAAAATTATCACGTATTCGCTAATCACTTGGTAAAAATTGGGCTGTTGTGAAAACGACGACGCGGCGAGGCAGAAGTAGCCAACTAGCCATAATGGCAACATTGGCAACGGCGACGCGGTGCCGTTTCGTTACTCCTGAGGTGTTTTTTAAACGTGAAAAAAATTATCGTCCGTTAATTCGATGATTAATGAAGGTATTCGTAGATTGTAAACGGGCGCTTTTGTTCGAAAATATTTTCAAACAGATGCTACACAGTACATACCGTACACAGGGGCCGCGTTTGTTTTTGTTTCACGCTCTCCTTCGCTGCCCCCAGCGCAAATCGTTGGCATTAGCGCAAGAATGTACGAATGTATAAAAATTCGTACGAACACTTGGACGACCTTACGTGCGCCTATTAGCGTAAATGAGTACGTTGACTTGGCGCACGCTTTTCACGTATTTATCAATTGTTTAACGGCGACCGTTTCTTCGTTCGACGACGTTTTTATTAATCCCTTTGAATCGACGCGACGCGACGCGGCGTCAGAAATGGAGAGTGTTTCTTCTTTATTTTGATTCTTCGCGACCGATGCACCGATGCACCGATGCGTCGATACAGTGATGGATATCGGATAGTGTGCTTCAAGTTGAACGAAACGCGAAAAATAAACTACGAACAGTTAGGGCAGCATTTTGAAAACGCGAATTAGCGTCTTTTTTCAAAAAGTAAAATAGAAAAATATACAAAACCAGTTAGATAAGTTTTGGTACATCACATACGAGTACAGCATGCTCGTATCTTCGCGTCAGCGGTATCAAGGTCAACTGGTTTCCCAGCACTAAAAAACCAGTTAAACGAGTTTCAGTACAAATTGTTTTCAAACAATAAAAAAGAAACCACCAAACCCTTATAATAATGGAGATTGGTCACGAGTGAAATTTTTTTATCAATTCGTAATTTTTTTTCAAATATCTTCTTCGGACGATCCTTTTGACAAGTGCTTCTGGGGGGGGGGCACCTCTCTATCACGCGTAGTTGAAAAGTTATGGTCGTCCAAAAATTAAAAATTACAAAAATTCACATCGTTTTGAAAAGTTTTGGAAATTTTAATTTTTATAACTTTAGATGTAATTAAGGTAGAAAGATGAGATTTGCGGCATTGCAAAGAGCAAACTTTTTCCTCCTAAAAACATCAGTCAAAGTCATGTTACGAGAAAAAATTTTTGAATAGTTGGATAAAAATGATAAAAATTTCACAATTTTAGTAATCGAGGTATAATTATTCAAAATTGGTAAATAAAATTGAAAAACAATTTTTTTAAAGAGTAGCCTATATCGCTGTTCCTGTGGCTTGGAGGTTAGGCAAGGTAAACATGCATGCATAGACTCAGCTTCTATTGCATGGTTTCTGAGTTGAAGGCCTTACGTCTACCCCCGAACACCCTGTAATTGTCGCAACGAAAACTAGAAATATTTTTCTTAATAACACCGCATATGACACAGGTAAACGCACAATACTACGTAAATGAAAATGCCCAACTTACGACGATACCGATTTACCGATATCAATACGCGTACAAGACGATAGAACAAAAAAGCAACGTCAACGATATGCTGTAACAGTTTCAATACCGTATTGTTATTCGGTTATTCGTTATTTCGTATGTTGTATTCTAGTGGTGTACGAGTAGTAGACGCGTACCGACTTTATTTAACCTCGAGATTCGAAAGATACAAGAGCCAAGCATTGTTTAAATGGCGAAGAAACGTTACAAATGAGCGCAATTTTTCTGCTTTTCTCGCAGCCGAAAATTTTTGATACATCCGTTACAGTTTTTACGGTAAAATTTTCTTTCTGGGCGGTGCATAAGCTCCCTAGCCTACAGCTTGGTTGCGCCACTGTTCGTAGATAGTACACACTACACATATACAGCATACAGCCAAGTAAGAAAACACCGAGGGATGTACCTTTGTCGTCATTTATAATCGTAAAATCTACTCGTCGAAACGTAATAATAAACGCGACAGCGATGCTGCCTCGTAGTCTCAACGCCAAATTACTTTTTACGTGAAAGAAAGAACAGGCTCGATGTACGGCGCGGCGTACGCGTATTTGCGAAGGCGTACATTTTTGGCTAGCATGGCTCGTTCGTTTGTGAAATGAAACGAAGAAAAGAAAAAAACAAGCTACATAAATAATACGATATATGGGTACTTTTGCGGCTTGTGGGAGTGAGTAGTGAGTACGCCACGCCGTAAAAAAAAAAAAAAGAAAAAAAAAGTATTTCGAGTATAAGATATGAACGTTGTTCGTCATCACGAATGTGGTATTTCTTTTTGAGATTTCTTACACGTTAATTAGACGTGCGAGTGAAATATGCTCTCGAATCATGTTACTCGTTACCGCAAGTAGGTAGTTAGGTAGTAAGTAGGCTAGGTACTAGGTAGCGTAATGTTAAGTGAAAAAATAATGGAAATATCTCGCTTTCTTAACTTGTATAACATTTGAAAACGCAATTCGCCCGGCGTAATATGAAGTTTACAAATAAAGTTCCACACGTTTGCGTGTACTTTGCGTAAACATGTCGACATTAACATTTCAACGACGACATTTTTAATAATGAATAAAAATTGCCTTTTTTTATCGATACTAAACCTATCACACAACGCAATCATTCTCTTTATACTCGAATAATTTTCCAAATAAAATTTTCTTTTCGCGAATAAATTAAACGCGCGGCGTATTTTTTTCGATGAGCTTTTTTCTTCTCCTCCAAAAAGTCTCATTATGGTTAGTTCGTTACGCGAGACGACGTCGGCGTCTCAATTTTATCGTTTATATTACATATTATAATGTATACGCGTATACGTTGTTGAATGTCACAAAGCATTCGACAGAGAGACAGAGCTTTCGTCTTCCAACTACTTCGAATATTATGTTCCAAAAAAATGCCGAGTATTACAATTTTTTCTCTTTTTTTTTCATTTTTTTGACGACAAGAAAGAAATTTTATAAAACACCGGTATGCGGTAAAACTTTCTTTATACAGGCTCTCGTTTCTTTTTTCACGTAAAATTTATTCCACTTTTTTCGTAGTATTTGTTTTCATCGCGATCCGTACTCCTCCTTATCGCTGGTTTTGACGACTCCGCTTCTAACCACATTTCAGCATCACGTGCGAATTATAATACACGAACGATTACAAAATTTTCGTATTTAATAAAAGTACACATTTCCGTTAAAATGTACGAAATTTCATAATGAAGAGTGAGACGTACCCAACAAAAAAAAAACAACATGCAATTTATTTTCATTAGCTCGATCGTAATTTTTTCAGTGTACCTTACCTACTCGGTCGTTTGTTATTTCGCATTTGTAGCGTGTTAATGCGAGTAAATTAGATATTTTTTCAACGCGTGTTCAGTTGGCTTATTTTTATAGAACACCTTCCGCATTAAATATTTTCACGAAATTAAATTAAATTCACGCGTGTTTTTCTCATCAAGATCGAAACGGCGATATTCTCGAATTTTTTGGTTTCTTAATTCATCAACAGTCTAATAGTCCAAATGGCAAAAAATGCTCTAGAAACCGAATTAAGCTCGCTTTTTTGGGCGACGAAAAAATCAGTTGGATTCTTGTAGACAGGGCTGGGGCAACCCTGAAAATCGGTATTTTGAATTTTTGTACCAGCACAAACGGGAACCGGAGCCTAAACCCCCCGTTTTTTGAGTTTACGCGGAGGCAAAAATTCTCTTCATAGTGTTGCAGCAGGCACTCCCCTCATTCAGACAGAATATGATGTTCTTGTCACCTCAAAATGCAAACCCGATGAACACTTTTTGCCATTTGGATTGTAGACCAATACATTTGTTACTCGAAGAAAGCAAAAAAAAAAAAATTGCGAAATTAAACAAACAATCGCCACCTACGCGAGTATTTCGCCAATTAAAAAGTTACTAAACGCTCGTAAATCTGTTCAATTGAATGGCAGTTGTCAGTTGTTGTATTTTAGTAGTCGGTGATTCGGTGCAATGGTGCAAAAACCTTTTCAAAGACAAGTATCGCTTTCCTTTTATGCATTTTAACTAAAACAAGCGTTCGTCTCTCGTCCTTCATTGCGCTATGTAGAACGGTAGAACGGGTGAAATTTCGCCGGCGAATTTTTAATTAATTTGGTCGAATCAATTTTCGAGGTTTGACGGCGCGGCGCTTACTTCGTAGGACACCATCGCCGTTTGTTAGGCATAATAATCCCTTCGTAATAAGCTAGTTCGATGTAGAGAGCTTACTTTTAGTGTAGTTTTATCACTCCACCATCTATTTAGCATTTAGTGTACCCGTTCGACGTTTGTATCAATCGATTAACGCGTTCGATGGGTTCAACGGTGTGCGAACAAAATACTATAAGAACTCGATAATAAGGCCGAATCGAGTCATCGAAATTACGACAAGTAGGTATAGGTATATACTTCTGGTTCGCAAAGGACGAACGAAGATACAGAAAGAAAGAAATCACGTCGCTTATACTTAGAAATAGAAGCGCAATTTAAAATCTCAATCCAAGTATAAAAGGAACGAACGCACGTTTAAATATTAGAAAAAAAATGACATCGTCGCCGCCGCCGCCGTGCTTTAGAAAATTACCTATCAAGTGAGAACGTTAGAAAGCAAGCGAGATACTGACGTTTTCATTAATGTTAGCAAAGGAGTAATTTACTATATTATATACCTAATACCTATATTACCTACTGTCGCCTGTCTGCCTATCTAGTCTATTGGGAATATCGTAATCGAAAGATATAATCTTTATTATTAAAATCAATTTTAACACCTCAGCTGCGCACATCATGTGCCGCTAGATTGGCGGCGCTGGCGGCTCAAATAATTAATTACCGCCGCGCCGCGCTAACTCACTTCTCGAAACTCGTCGAGGAAGTGTAATTTCGGATATATTTTTTCCTCTAGCGATCGAATTGTCGAAGCTACAGCGAGAAAAGTAATTTAAAAAACGTGATTTTTTCACTTTTTCTAATTTTTATGCAGATCGTACGCGATGTGCTTCAATTCGGCTCCACGTTTGGCCATTTGTACCGGTGATTTTTTAATACAATATATTTATTTTGGTCGGTTCGCGTAAAGTTGCAAAGCGAAAATATTTTCTTTGTCGTTCGACGTAGCTCGACAGTTTCGCAGTTCGCTAGAAAATAGAAAACTCGACGTAGAAGTGGAACCGTTGGAAGTATGCGCGTTCGCAGCCGGCTGGAAGTTGGAAGGATGAAAAATATTCGCCAAAAGGCTCATCAGTTTGGGGAAAAGTCGCTATAACAAAACTACGCGACACATATCCTAAGGAGAAACATTATAAAAGCGCACGTAAATGTCCGCACGCAATCCTTCAACTCGACAACGCTTTCTCGCTGCGGTGCTGCGGTCCTACCCTCTGCAGTCTACACCCTAAATGACTTACAACTACGAACGTACATACATATATGATGTACTCATACGCGAGTATACGTTACGTATGGCTGCGTAGTACGTAGCCGTACACATTTACACGTGCTACGTATACGTACACAATACACATATGCAGCGCACCATCCATAATGTGACATATAAAGTTTCGCAAAAAGCCTCGACATGTTGCGAAAATACCGTACTTATTATTCGTACGCCAGTTTGAAAATTTCTGTTTAGCCAACGTCCAAGTTTGCCATTTCGTCCACGTTTCGCATATTAATGATGTTTATGGTTCGTGTTTACATTTAAGAATGACCTAGAAATATAGCCGTTCGGTGGTTTAGATTTTGAATTCAGCTTACGTGCCATTGTACGAGTATACTCGTGCAATGGTAAATGCACGATGGTCCGTTCTATCAAGTCGAATGTTTACTATCGCGAAAAAATTATTCCAACTCGAATACTCGGCTTTGTTAAGCCTTAACTTCGTTACCCTGTTCGCAATTCCATTACCAATTCGGCCATCGTAGTAGGTAAGAATCCAAATTAAGGGGACAACGGCGCAGTGCCCACAGTCAGTCGCAGTCTGGCTGTAGATGTTGAAGCGCGCACGTCACCAATTGACCAGAACACCTCTCGAGTGAGGTATAACAAGTAAGAAGGGGCAAACGGTGTTGCAAAGGTTTTCATAAAATTGACTAAAATGGAAGCTAAAATGACTTTTTTCCCTTTTTTTTCGCTCTTATGCATACGTCCTCAGACGATGAAGACGAATGCATAAAAATACATTCACTTTCACGTTTCACATGCTGAATTGAAATTAAAATAGGAAAAAAATCGAAATTAAAATTACACTCGTACTAATCAGTAATCATAATTTCGAATTCATCGTTTTTTGATAAACTGATGAAAAATGTTTGGTGGTGTAAAAAAAACACTTGACCGTGAAGCCAAAAAAAAATTATTTTAATTAGAAAAATGACGTAAAAATTGGTAAAAATTGTAAATTTGGTGAAAAATCCCCACTTTTCTCGAAATCTCCACCAAAATCGCCAGCGTTCAGCAACACAAGAGAAAATCCTCACACCTGGCAACACCGGTTGCCAAACGTTGCTCTACCAAATGCGCATAAAGCAGTAATACATATTTGTACTATAAACGACAAGGCGGTATACCCTTTCAAAATTTTTTTTGAAGAGTATACCGCTACCCCTGCGGCCTGGAGGTTAGGCAAATATGCATACATAGACTCAGTTTATGTTGCACAATTTCTAGGTTGAAGGCCTTACTTCTACCCCGCAACACCCTGCATACATATTATACGCTACATACTACATTGTAGTTGTACATACTGTAGACGACAGACGTGCACATACACAATTCACGACGAGCTATCAAAAGAAGTGAGAACAGAAAACATTTGGTAATTTTGTTAAATCATTTCAGCGACATTACGCGTTGAACGCGATCGTGGGTCGCCGGGTAAACTCGCCATAGGGAGTATACGTCAAGATGGCGAGCGAGGTGCGAATGCAGAGTGCATAAATAATGTAAAGAGAAGTGTGGAGGATGTTACAATGTGTTTCAAAGCTTATATCGTCAAATTCACGGACGATAAAATTCAACAATAAAACAGGAAAACACGTATTATGAACCGGCTTTTAGTTTAAAGAGTTGCGAACGCGTCTCGGCCGAAAGTGCTGCACCTCGCCGCGACAGCCTACAGCACACACGCGACCAAAAGACGCTGCGTGGCTGCGTCGCCGCCGTTCGCATTCTTCGATAATACAACGAGTAAATATCGTAAAAACCGCGAAAGTATTTAGCAAAGGCTCATTAACTACGGTACCGGCGTATTCCTTCAACACCTTGGCAATCGTAAACCATACATTACCAACTAAGGCGTTCGTGTTTATCGTTTGAACAAATTTTCCTTCCGCTTTATTCGCATTTCGCTTACGTGCTTATTCGATTGTAACAAAGAAAGTGTCATTTTTACGAAACGCGTTGATATACTCGTATGTGTATTGTGTAGGTAATAGGTATTAGGTATGCGTCTGCAAAACCGTCGAGCGAACGGAGTTAGATCGATTGTACGTCTACGTGTACGTACTCATATGACCAGTGGAGATTCGAAATACGTACGTATGTACCTCTACCTACATACGTATGTACATACGTAGATATTGTACTCGATTGTTTACGCCACCGCCGCACTTTGACACGTTTTATTTTTATACGAAGTAATGCGCGGAACGAAATAAAAATAGAAATTGCTCAATGCAAAACGTGGGCACAATGGCTACATGCCGTGCCGTTAGTGCTCGTATCACGCCAATTGCCAAATACTTTTCTCTTCTCTAAACAATAACTCTGGAATAGACGTACAACGCGTTGAAATTTTACCAAATTGGCTCATTTTCACTTTTAACAGCCCCTCTCCCGCCGGCCCCGAAATTAACAAAAAAGTTGAATTTTTTCCTCGTTAGATAATTAATCGACACGAAAAACAATTTGTATATTGTTTCGACCCTTTACAAAGAGCACAACGTCGGCGGCGAGAAAATCGAAGTTTGGCTGGGTTTCGGAAATTAATGAGCCGTTGTGGGTGGTTGGTACACGTACATATATCCCTGTGTGACGTACGACGTACGTATACGTAATACGTATGCGGGAGACATAAAGTATAAGGTCGTAGATACTAGATACGTACTACCGAGTATCATGTGTACGTATGTGTGAGTAGTGAGTGGTACTACGTAGTAGGTAGCTACTAGCTAGCTAGCTAGGTACTTGAAACGGCGCGGCGTGGAGTAACGTCGGGGGATACATTTAACATACGTAACCGCTGAATGTAATGAGTGACTAATGACAGAAAACGACATACCAACGCGGTGTGGTTTTTAATTCGCAGCTTTTTAATTCAAAAAAATCACCCAACCACCGGAGCCACTCACTCCATCGTCTTTTTGACGAAATTAATCGACGCAACATCTCGTCGAAGCGCGCGTCGCGTCGCTAATTACGAACGCGGCCGCGGTCCACGCTCGGTGAGGTGATTAAAACTCTCGCCTTGTGCGGTCGGTACGACTACGAGTGTGTAAACGATCTCGCCGGCAAAAGGACACGCGGCGCGATAAGACGTAAGAAGATCACGATGTACCGCAGATGCGAACCAACACCCGCGTCTCCATCTCGTAATCGGTGTAATTTTAATTTTCACATTGTCGACGGTCGTTTCGTTTAATTGGAATTGCCAGTCATTTGGAGACGGCTCGAATTAGCCCGCTGTCGCAGCCGCGTCATTCGCTCGGCGAAAATCTCGTTTTTGCGCCGCGCCCTGCGAACGTTGCAGCCGGCGGCCATCGCAGCTTTGAAGTTTACCCGACGCGACGTAGTCGACAGACGAAACTAATTTTCGTTCGGCTTTTATCGCGCCTACTCAACTCGACCGTTTTACCGGAAACGCGCGTTTTACGTGTACCTGCGAGGTGCGAGTAAATAAGGCGACTCTTGTTTAGTTGGCAACTTTTCTCCTTTTTCACTGCTTGTTTGTTCTTCGACGCGACGTTCATCATTTTCAAATCTTTTTTCAATAGTCGATGGAAATATTAATTCCGGAAAACGATCGGATGAAATCGAATATGCATAAAATGATAGCCGCTTTCTTTGCGACCTCATCATGCCACAACGAGCGAACCGAATTTTGTCAAATTTTTTCAACATAGTAAATCACTGGTAATTATCATGGAAAGTTAATTGTAAGTTACCGAAAAATCGCAAATTCAGGGTAAATCATCATTGATTACCAACAGTAAATTATCGTAATTACTGTAAATTATAAATTACCGATGAATTATATTAATTAAATTACTGGTAAATCAAAAAAATTACGGTAAATTACCATAATTTTCCGGTAAATTGCCATAAATTACCGGTAAATTGTCATAAATTACCGTAATTGCAACTTATTGTGATTGCATAATAAAAATGACATTTTCAACTAATTTTGCTGTCACTCGCCTTTCCGTAATAACCGTAATTTACTCCAACTGTCATAAGCTTGTGATTTAGGTCTCCGCCAAAAGGCCGAGAAGATTTTTGTAACATCGATTTCGATTACTATTGAAAGTTAGTATGAATAGAAAAAAAGGAGTGTGCGGTATCGAGCATTGTGAGGCGATGTGAGGGGTATTTGGGGGCGAGGTCCCCAACTAGCGAAGCTAGTATTATGTAACATACGAGTATATTATATACTCGAAGTTACAAACCGTACAAATTACGAAACAGGTAGCGTAGCCGTAGCACACTAGGCGTTGAGCAATTTTGCGGGCGCTGATTTGCGCGATAATATGTTCGCACTGCAAGAGCCAGGTCGGAGGCGCGCCGGCGGAAGAATCAACAGTTTGTTGTTTTATCGAGCTCGCGAATGAGTTAACAATAGCTGGTAATTTTTTTTTCGTCCTTTTTTCCGTCTTCATTTCGAATACCATCGGAGAAACTCTCGTCTTGAAAAGCGCAGCTACGATAACTAATCCAATACGAGACGTACGGGTTGTCGTATCATCGCGGATACGCGAGGGGCAGCAAAAAAAAACAGCGATGAAATTCGCGATATCGCGTTATGTACACAATTCGATGGTATTTATTAGAGCCGCAGAGGTATTCTACCAGTGTAAAAAAATCTAGATATACGTAAAAGTGGTATATACATTATACTTGTACAGCATTTCGTTGTACTGTAAATGAATTCACCTTCGTTTAATGTACGTGAAAGGGTAACAATCGAGAACGAGATTCGTTTATAAATACCCCCTTTGTGATCATTATACTCGTAGTTGGTTCGTGCTCATTTCAGCGGCACCGTGGAATTTGCAACAGCTCTAATTTATCCGCTGACCTGTGAAACGCCGTATACCGTTGGAAAAAAAAACGAAGAAATACCCGTCTCAAGAACACGCAAAACACTCCCTCTCCTCTTCGCTACGATTTCAACCATGAATATTTTTTCTCAAATATTTCGTCGACGGGCCGACAAGGGAAGCTCAACAAAGTCGGTTATTCGAATTTCTTTGTCGTCGCGTACAAACTAACAGTGAAATATCATCTCGAAACAAACCAACTCACTTGTGAACGATTTCGCTATGCGACGAGAACGCAACATTTTCTTAAATAGGCGAACGAACGCGTGCCCCGAACGACGACAAATAACTCCAACGTTCCAGATTATCGGATCGTTTTCGTATTCTTTTACGTGGGATTAAAATATTAAGCCTTTGAAATCCTATCACTTCTTGGAATCGATTATGCGGTATCATCGCAATATTTTTCGCCCTTTTCCTCATTCCAACAACGAGTTTATCTGTTTATCGAATTTTAAAATCGAACATTATGACAGCAGCGGGATTTCCCACGAAACGTAGGTAACATGAAAATATACTTCGCAAGTTGCCCTTTGCTTTTTTCACAGCGATACATTACGTACGTATTACATAACTAAAATTCTCGCAAATTGAAATTTGTGGTGCATCTGGATAGTGGATGCGTAAGTAAGTACGGTGTGGTGAATATGAGGGGAAAAAGGGTAAAAATCGGTTTTGAATTATGTATACGTGTGTATGTTGAAGATGCTGCCATGATCACTCGCCACATCGCTTCGTACATATTTCAAATTCGCAACTAAATCGAGGAAATTTCATAGAAACCCCAACAAATCGAATTTCCCCTCGAAATTCTCGTCGCGTCGTATTGAAAACAAGCTACACTAATCTATAGAATGTTGGAAATCTTACGTATTTATCAAGATTCACTATCGTGCTATCTTGTCGTTTATTTCGAACCGATATATATGTACAAATTTAGTACATCGAGGGTTCGTCGAAGTGGCAACGCTCCCGCATCGGAACCCAATCGGCGTCAAAGGCGGATTTAGGAATTTTTCGCCCTGAAGCTATCAAATATTTGTCGCCCCCTACCGGGTGACCGATTGTTTGTGCCTCCCCCAAAACATAAAATACTTTTTTTTGGTTCCATAGTGAAAATGATAGCTATGGCTCGAGCGGTGTTAAATTGGGCATCTTTTTCTTCAATAAAAAACAAATTTCATTCTTATCAATCTACTTTCAAGTTAAGAATGGATGGAAAAGAGAAAATTTGATTTTTTTATTGAAGAAAATTATGTCCAATTCAACATTGTTTTAGTCATTGTTGCCATATAAAACCCCCAAAAAGTGATTAATTTTTCGGGGAGGGGGGGGGGCAATCAATCGACCATCCGGTATCTACATTTTTAGTAGGTACCTATTTTTAATATCTAGGAATTTGAAGTCTAGCGCGTGAATTTTAGGAATAATTGAGTAGTTGACAATTTATTAAACTTTGAAAAATGGCAAAAATTTTCAAATTCTTTAATTCAACCGTCTCTGACACGACTCTAATCGTTGTCACTGTACAGACGTTGAAAAAAAAAAGAAAAATTTATCGCCCACAAAATTTGGCGCCTGAGGCTGCAGCCTCAGCAGCCTATAGGGAAATCCGCCACTGATTCGGCGTCTATATCGAATAAGAATTAACGCCAACTTTCGAAATGGCGAAAAATAATTAATAATTTTTCCAACAAAACGATTAACACGTCGAGTCTACGAGAAGGGAACAACGACACAATAAGGAAAGTATACCCGAAACGACGAAATTCAATCAAGGGAAAATATTAAAATCGAACGCCTGCCGAAATTATTATCAAAATTGTTTGCACTGCAGACTCGTTCCGCTTTTGCAAATCACAGATTTGCGATGTTTATCAAACATAAACAATGTTAAAGATTCAATTTCTTGAAAGTTAATTAAAGTAACGAGGAAAAAAGTAGTCGTTTTTTTTTCAGCGTTTTCGTCGAACGTAAACAAATTCGATGCCATTTCGAAATTATTTCTAGGATATCGCCTCAACAGCTAATTTCTTCGTAGCTGAATAATTTTCCGCTTCAAATTGTCCGTCGAATTGCGCAGACAAGACTCGGAAATTATATTTATTCGTTCGAGGTAACTAGCAAAAGTGTACCTTTGCGTCGACACTCGACACTGACGAGATATTCGATGCAACCGAAACACGATTAAAAAAGCTCGTTTTTTCTCTTCTTTATTTTCGTTTTCGCGAAATCCGGAAATGTACGTAAATCTATCTCGAAGGGATTCGAAAACGTCGCGTCTGGGTCGTTGGTGAATAACGTTGTTAAAAGAAGACGAAAAGCTGCAAGTAAAACTATACGTACTTTTTAATAATAGACTGCGTAGTAGCGGCGCGTCGCGACGCACTAATGGCACGCGTTAAAAAGGTAAGCAGCAATGCAACGCTACACGTATAAAAATAGCTGGTGACATTTTTTTTGACGAGCGTGTTAGCTGACGCGGCGGTAGTACATAGTACTCGTAGTCTCGTAGCATGTGTACTTCAAAGTACGGTACGTAACTACGTAGTACGTCTACGTATACGTCGCGTCGCGTCGTCGAGCGGAGTGCGAGCGTAAAGTGACACAGCGAAACAATGGACTCGGTGACATTTCCTATAGAGAGTTAGAGTTCACAAAGCAAAGGTTTCTCAATAAAGGGCAAAAGGCGAGAGGATTACGGGAGTACTTCGTGTACGACTATGTAGTAGGCCTATATAGTACGTTACTCGTATGTATGTGTACTACGAGTAGTCTACGTAGTATTAAGCTCCGGCGAAGTACATAGTAGCAGATAGAACGGCAGCGCTTTATCCTTCGACTACCACTACCAAGTGTATACGAATAATCTCGCACCATCTGGCGACAATCTCGAGCTTTCCGCGCCTTCGTATAGTCGTAAATAAAATTATCTTTTAGCAGCTTTAGATTTTGCCATTTAGATGAAATATTACCCCTATCTGAAACGCCATTAAGAAATGCTTCGAATAATTTTTTTTTGTCCGACGTAATAAAAATCATCGAAACATGTCTCGTAAATAGCCCAGTGCTTTTTTTTTTTTTTTTTATTGATACTCTTTAAATACATTCCCAGTAGGTCGTAAATTCGCGCCCGGCATTTAATTTTTTTCCTTTTATCCCAAGAAGTAAAATTAAATTGTTTTCGCAGCGAAGAATATATATTTCGCAAACGCTTTCGTAATCTTTTTTCGAGTACTATTTTAAACGTCAAGGTGATGAAAATTTTTTACTCGCATTCGATTTCTTTTTCTTTTTTTTTGTTGCTCGGGGCGCAAGCGATTCGCAGAAATTCGCTGGAAAAGCCAACCGAAAAGTACAAAAGTGTCGGACGTGAGTTTACCCATAGCTCTGCGACCACCAAAAATCATATACTCGTATCTATTGTATACTCGTACATACGTATACTCGTATGCATAAAATGATAGCCGTTTTCTTTGTGGTTTCATCACGCCAAAACAAGCGAACCGAATTTCGTCAAATTTTCAACATCATTAGTTACTAACTGTAAGTCAGCTGTAAATTGCCGTAAATTATCGGTAAATTACTATAAATTACCAGTAAACTACCTAATATTACTGGTAAGTTACTATAATTTTTTTTTTTTTTTTATTCTGTTTTGAAGAAAAAACTAAAAAATATTACAAGTGTCGTCTGCGAATCAAGGAGGCAAAAATGGTCGTGGGCCGGCCACATTACGAGAGTAAATGACGACAGATGGAGCTACGGTCTTGTGTTCTGGTGTCCGGAGGGTAAGAGGCGGCCTGGTAGGCAGAGGGCGAGATGGGAGGACGACATAGCAGACTTCCTAGGAAAAAATAAGCAATATTGTAGGGTAGCGCAGGACCGGGCTGAATGGGCCCGGCTCAAGGAGGCTTACGCCCAAAACTGGGCTTAATTAATATTTTATGTAATCTTGTTTTTTATTATTGCAACTTCGTGTAAAAAAGGAAAGCTAAATATACTATAAATTACCGTAAATTGAGAGTCATCATGAATGAAAACAAAAAGGAGTATGCGGTAAGGAGGGTGTTGCGAAGCTAGTCTTACGGTAAGACTATACGAGAAATTCTTATAAAATAAGGAGAATCCTAAATCCATTTACTTTTACGCGACACGTCAACGAAAAGCGAGCCAAAGCGAGCGAAGAGACTGCGGCGGGTAATCGAAATCGAAACAGCCGGCGACGTCTAGACGAGGAACATCGTGACCAAGCCATATGCGATACTCCGCTGAACTCGTTTTTTCCAGCAGTCTAATAAAGCACACAGGCCAAATTCATGAGATCATGACCCGAATAGCGAAATCGAGCTACTCCAGCCGAGTTCGGAAACTGCAGCACGAAAAAGGCGGGAAAAAAATGCCGCGAAATATTGTTAACAAGTAAAAGAAAAACCACACGAAGGAAGACGTTTTTCTTACGACAAGGAAACGTATAAAAGGTATACAGAGTGAAATCTCGTCGCGAGATAATACCCGCGAATAGTGGCAATTTTCGAATTAATTTAAACGTGTCGTAGGGGTACTTTTGTGAAAAGTAAAATTACACAAAGCCTTTTCATTTCGCATGATAACCTGAACAAGGCGAAATAGAAGTCCATTGTTTAGTGTAAATTAATTTCACAACGGAACAGTAGTAGGTTAAATCTCATCATAATTACATTACGTGCAGACTTTTATTTGTACTTTTCTCGTCGTTTCATCGTCGTCGTCGTCGTTCGTATATCCAAAAAACCGAGTAGCTAACTAGCTACTAGCTAGAGGTAGCTGTACGAAGGTATATCGTTGCGACGGCCGGAGCTGGAGCCGAAGCTGGAGCCGGAGCCGGAGCTACACGTATACTGACAAAACATAAGTACAACCTTACAGGATGTACAATTCGTGGTATAATGAGAGAAACGCAAGTTCGCTATAATTTTTCCTCTTCTTTTGCATTATTCAGCGTTTTCGCGGCTGCGATTCCTAAAGTACGACCATGTACGTTGTCGTCGAGTATTTTTCTCGACGTTTTCGTTTGTTCTTTCGTCGACGGTACCTTTTTTTTTTTTTTTTTTCGTTTTTTCTCTCTTCTTTTCTCCTTTTTGTTAAATGGTCGTTGTTTTATAAGCCGGAAATGATTATTATTTAATTTGTACGAATAAAAATTCGAGCGCATTAAAAGATTTTCCGCCATACGCCTAAGCCTCGATGGCTGCGACTGCGGCGGAACCGGCAATCTACCGCGTAGCCGAAATATAATTAGCTATTCGTTTCCTGCGAGCAAAACTCATAATTCACTCGTTTCTTCGCGTACGTACGTAAAAAAGCCCAAAGCTCGTTGCTTATTTTTTGCCCCGTACAACCATCTTTAACCGGCTTCGCTTCGTTTCGGTTCGTTTCTTTAGTAGCGCCGCGGCGCGCCGTCAGCGTCTTAATCATCGAAAATGACGAGCGCGACAGATTTTCGCCATATCGTACAGTATAGCCTACGTATCATCCCTCGCTCGTTGTTGATAATTTTAAATTTCGTTTTTAAACAAGTCGCGTCTTTCACGAAAGCGTGAAATTTCCTAAAAACTTGACGAGCCGAGCGCTACTTGACACGTTTGATGATTATGAAAAGCAAAAGCACTCACGCTATTAGGCTTCGTTAAAACTTGCTCGGACGCGATACTCGTTCGGCGAACATTATACGCCGATGGATTTGTAACTTTTGTCGTCGACATTCGTTTTAACGTAATTCGACGCCGAATACGGTGCCCGCTTTTTAGGCGCACAGCTTCCAAATAAAATCTCGAGAATCTTTTAAACCGTCGCCATTCTCCCTGGAATCTGCAGAACACATCCTTCTTCAGGAGCATGTACAGGACAGGCACAGTTGGGTTTTTAAATTATTCGCAGTTATCTTCCTCGCTTCTTTTGTCCAATTTCAAATTTCGGCCGTGACCGATTTTGCAATATGCGAATCAGCAAAATTCGTGGATAGGAATCGAATCTTAAGTTAATAACGGAAGCAGCCGGTGCGAAAGCATGCACAAGTGAACCACGAACGCGCGATTGATAATAGTTTCAACACCGCGACTCACATGAGCAGCATGTTCCAGTCCCGCCCAAAGGTTTTTTAAAAAACGAGAAGGAATGAAGCGCAAATAAAAAGAATAAGTGTATAAACGTGCACAAACGATTGACTCAATCCATATCCCAAGAGCGAAGGTTTTTGAAAAACGGTTGCCACATTTTGTCGGCCAAATTTTAAAGTTGCGACGTTCCCTCATTTTTATCGAAAAACCAACTTGTCAACGTTTTTCGGAAGTGACATTGCGACCAATTAAAATGGGTTAAAATGTTACGAGGAATCCAAAAATAGTGATTAATTTTTTTTTAGCAATTTTTGAAAGTCATGAGTTCAAATTTGATTTTGTATATGCTCGAAACTGATAATTTTTGATCTCCTTATGGAGTTTTGACCTATTTTGATTTATCTCGGAATTACCTTTGAGAAAAAACTCAACAATTCACTCAAATTTGAGCTCAAAATTGCTCAAAAATTACTCAAAAAATTTTATTATCAAAGAAAAGTCTACGAGACATTTGTGATGAAGATATTATCATTTTCCACAATTTGAAATAGTAAACGCCGATCTTTAAAACTGGTATTTTCCTAAACCTCACGTAATCCTTTCGTAGCAAATTACAATCGGGCGAATTTCAGTTCCTCAACTCCGTAGTATGCGCTTCGGTGCACTTAAACTTTCGCTCATTGAATTTCACAAAAATATTTCTCCCTCGAGTTCGCAACAATCCTTCATACCGCATATTGTATTTTCTCGATAATGCGAATTTTTCGAATAATTTTCACCTCGAAAAACAAAAAGAAACCCGTTAACCTCGCCACGAACTCTTGTCGTTTGACGTAAAAGGTACAACTTGGGCGAGCGAGAACGTTGCACGAGAAAGCTGCGGCTAACGTTCTAAATGACTACGACGAAGGCCACAAATAACCTTGAACTTACTCGCTGAACTATAGCTTGTAAATCTGCGCGTCGGATTTTACATCAGAAAATATTAACAGTTGAAATTATTTAGAAGGACAGCCTCTCGGATTAGAGGTTTTACTCGTAGAATTAGCGAATTTATTACGCGAGCGAAAAGCCCGCACGAGCGAAAATTTTTTAAATCTACCTTGCCACGGCGAAACGACAAACGCAAACGACAGCGAAAGGCGAAACTTTACACGAGGCGAAAATTAGCGCGATACATCCGCCGCTTGCGGTTTTGCACA
>QBDW01000874.1:0-110020 GCA_003261595.1 Maconellicoccus hirsutus
GATATCCGTGTAATCGATGATTCGCGTTTAAATACAAGTGATAATGATAGCTCTGATTCTTCAGAAAATTCATTACTCGCTATTAAAACGAATATTTGCGAAAAAAACGAGTTTATTAATTATTACGCATTAGTTACCAGCGAAGACAATAATGATTTAACGTTCGAAGAGGCGGTAAATGGTCCAGAGGGACAATACTGGATGGAAGCGATTAATTCAGAGTTGTCTTCAATGGTAAATAAAGATGTCTGGTACAAAACTTCGAAACGCGAATTAAACGGATCCGACTATTCAACTGTTGACTCGAAATGGGTTCTAAAAAAGAAAATAAATGCGGATAACTCGGTTAAATTTAAAGCTAGACTCGTTTTACGTGGATATAAAGATACAAATCGATATGAAATAAACGAGATTTACTCGCCCACCGTTAATTCTTCGATAATTCGCGCAATCATAATAATCGCGACCATTTTTAGCTGGCAATTACGCCAACTTGATGTATCAACAGCTTTTCTAAACGGTGATATAAATCGAAAAATCGTATTTTGTCCTCCGAAAGGTATGAACGAAAAATCCGATGTTTTATTCGTTCTTAAACATTCGTTGTACGGTCTTAAGACGTCTCCGCATAACTGGAATAAAAAATTAAACGAGGAATTAATTAAACTCGGATTTAAAAATTTAGTAAACGAACCGTGCGTTTACGTAAATAACGATAATAACTTACTTAGATGCATATTTTGTGTCTTTGTGGACGATTTTTTAATAACTGGATACGATAATGATTTAATTGAATGGCTCGTAGAGAGTCTAAATATTATTTTCGGAATTCGCGATTTAAAACAAAGTAAAAAATTCGTTGGTATCGAAATCGATCGCGTAAATGATCGTACCGAAGTACATCAACGTAATTATATTAATAATTTAATAGATACTTACGGTTTAAATGATTCGAATCCGGTTAATACGCCCATGGAGGCAAATTTAAAATTAAACAACGTTGTTCTCGATAAAAAATTTGAACATGATGTACGTAGTTTATTAGGAGCTTTATCATTCGTAGCTCGTGGTACGAGACCAGATATCGCGTTTGCGGTAAACTATTTATCACGTTTTCAACATGTAGCTAATTCGGAGATTTTTGCGTACGCTAAACGCATCCTCCGTTATCTTAAAACCACTTTATCGTATTCTCTAAAATATTATAAACGCGAAAAAAGTATTCATACCGTAAAATTGTTTGTTGATTCTGATTTCGCCGGAGATATTACTGATAGAAAATCTACTACGGGTTGTTTAGTTTTATTTTTCGATAATTTCGTAGATTGGTATGTTGTTAAACAGGGATCTGTAGCAACATCGTCCGCAGAGGCGGAGTACATTGCTTTAGCTTATGGAAGCAAAATAGCTGTTTCTTGGCGATTTTTCGCGAAAAGTTTAAATTTTTCAATTAATACTATTCCGATTTTTTGTGACTCGAGCGCGGCGATTGCGATCGCAAATACGAACGATTCTAAACGAACTAGACATATTGATGTCTCCTATCACTACACCCGAGAACTTATTAACGATAACATTGTAACGATTATAAAAGTAGCATCGCAAGATCAGCTTGCCGATATTTTTACAAAATCTGTTTCGAAATTAATATTCGTTCGTTTGAATGAACAATTGTTTAATTAATTTCTTTAACGTGGTACTGAGTTTAAAATTAATTACCGATAATCTTATAACTTATTTTTTTTTTGTGTTTGTAAACACGCTTAACGTATTTGTTTTCATTTAATTATAACGATTGTCTAGTCGTAGCAAAGATAAAAATAAGAGGCGGTGTTGCGCGTAGCAATTTTTCTGTTCGATCGTGCCGATAATATTTGGCTGTCGCGATTTTTTATTCTCGATCAGTGAGTGGTCAATTTTTAATATTATTGGCTACGCGATTTGTAATTTTTTTGTATTTTGTATCTTTACTACGAATTAGCGATTTTCGAGTTCGTCAGTCGTCGATATATATCCGTCGTTTATAGATATATGTAACGTTCCGCGTCATAATAAAAAAATTATCCTTTTACGATTTTTTTTAAAATCATTCTTCTTCGTAACAAAAATTATTTCTTTTTACGATTTTTTTTTTAAAAAATCATTCTCCTTCGTAACAAGAATAACTTTTTGTGGTGTGATAATGTTGAAAAAAATATATCGTGAAATTTTCACAACTTTGATCTATAGGAAAAAAATAATATTTTCATACTTTCTTCGTATAAACACTTTGGAAAATTTTTTTTTCATATTTTCGCGCAGAAAAGTTTCAAGTTCTCTTGAGAAATACAAACAAGTGCACGAAATTTTTCTGACTGGTAAAGGACTCTTAAACTGACTATGTATTTTTACTTTTTATTTGTTGTTGATATTGTACTTCCGCTACATGCTTTTTTTGTATTTTTGCCGATCGTATTTCACTACAATCGACCAAACGTTCACGTGGTTTGTTTAAATAAAAAAGAATGAACGAAATTAAGAAGAGGTATTGTGACCCTATGAAACATATGTATGTGGGTATACGGTTGAGGTGATATTTTAGCATGGAAAGTTTCTCTAAATCGTGCAAAATGGTGACCATTTTACGAAATAAGCTCAGATTAACATGCTTAATTAAAAATTATAACGAAGTAGGCGGCGGAATGTATTTTTACAAGTCTTAGTTTATTACTGTTAATGACTGATTTGGGAAAAAGAAGTAAAATTATGGATGCAGAAGAGAAAATTGCTCGAAAATTGAAAAAAATATTGATAAGATTAATCAAAGTTCAAATTTCAACATTTACTTGGTAAAGCTAAAACTAACTTGAACCAAACAACTTAATGTCATTTTAATTCGTTGATACTTTCATCGCTGAGTTGAAATTTATTGTGGAAACTTTTAGCGCACGTTTGGCTGGGTAGCTTCATTTGAATATATCTTTACATTTTATTCAAATAATAAACGTACCTAATGCACAGAATAACATAATTTCTGTTTCTCCTCGCATTTATTATTTAATATGTATTTAAATGACATTAATGTTGTGGTCGTTGAATGTTCTTATTGCCATTCTCATATCGTAATTTGATTATTTTATTAAATCAAGTGTAGAAAAATCACTGTATATTCGAAGATATGAAATACGTATATGATATTTATCGTTATGACGACAAAAAAGAGAAATTGGCCAGAAACCCGTTTGAAAAAATAAATTTAAAAGGTGCTGCCAGATTTTAATGCCTTTGCAAAAGTGTACCTCGCGTATATAAAACACCGTCCATCTTCTTATACAATTCATCGTATAGGTAAATCTAGGTTCTATAGGTATAATTGATTTTCTAAACAAGAAACTTTTTCAAACTTAGGATTCAGAAAGTTACCCGTTATACTGTAACATCTTTTCACTGCTTGACAAAATGTTTCACTTAGTATAATCGATAGTTGATTTGGAAGCCGACTGTATTGTAAGTTAAGCGAGATGTTCCTTGCAGCTCGTGGAATAGTTAAGGTTTTTGTGGCCCCAGGTGGAAAGTTCTCATTCAATTCAGTCTTGCGCTCATTTTCCAAGCTGTATTCCATCAAAAAGTCAACTGCGTAATGCGCGCTGTTGTTCACAAATACGAAACCGTCGTCAATTGCATAATCAAACGTGTATATTTCTTCGTTAGCGAATATGACTCCTATTAGCACCATTGTAAACGTTAGCTTCATTTTAAGATTTTATTAAACGCATTGATACACATGTGCTCGTAAACAAAACTTAATTACATACTAAACTAGTAATGGTGCTTTTATGGCTCTTTAATCGACGAGAGTACGTGTAGTTGTGTTGATTACGTGATGTGTACTCTTAGGTTATCTTGACTGATTTAGATTGTTGGAAGTTATTATTTTCGGTGCTAATTATCGTGAACTTGAAATAAACAGGTATTTAATGAAATAATCGAACGTTTAGTTTATTAGAGAAGTTTTCTATTATTTGATAAAAAATATGTAGGTACCTATTTCTTATGTGTATTTTCGCTGGGATGAGTTGATGCTTGGAATTAAAATATAAGTAAAACAATAGCTTGAAAATTAACATAAATGTATATTTTTTTTCAGGTAAGTGGAACCGTTACGACTTAAAGCCCTGATGTAGTTCAGTAAGTAATTTCTTTCCTTAATGGATGCAATTATTGTACTTACAATTGGTGTGGGAAACAAGTAAAGGTACCTGTATTGAAAATTTTATAACCAAAGTAAAAAAAAATTCCTCAAGAAGTTGATTTGATTAACGTGGGATAAATACATCGAAATTCTTTAAAGATAAAAATCATATCTCGTGAAACATCGGTGGGCAAAGTGAAACAAAACAAGATCGCCGGATATCCTTTAGTCGGTCAACGCTTTTAATTGGATTGAACTTGAAAAAATTTGTTTGCGAAAAAAACTACAAAATGTTCCTTTGTCTGTGAAGAGTTCTTCATTACCAAGCATATTGAAAGTTTTTGTAAATTTCTGTTCGTATAAATGTTTGACTACAGGAATACTTCATCGTGTTTCGACTAGTACATTCACTTTGGTTAATGAAAGTTTGAAAACTATAGGAAGATAAAGATTAGAAAAGATTGATGGCGCGCGCAGCTGAGACGAAGCAAACCGTGAGGAAATATAATGATGGATGTTTTTATTTTTGTTTCTCGGTGTACACATTCGATTATAAAAAGGTTTATGTTATCAACTGAGATTATATTATCGGGATATGGAGATTACTCTTTTTGTTGTAATATGATACGCGGCGTTCAAATTTTAATTTCTCAAAAAGTTTTTTTTTGGAATTAAAATCATTTTTAGAGCGATACGATGTTAATATGTCGCGTTAGAGACTAACGATAACATTATTGGAGCATTATATAAATCCCTGGAAAAATACCGTTTATCATACGAGGCGATTTTGAAAATGTAGGGTTACTTTGAACGGGTTTAAATATCATTTTGAGGGTATTTCTGAAGACTTGGAGTAGTCAGTGTTGCCTCTTGATCATCGTTGAATGTCACTGTTTCATAACCTCTGTAAAATTAAAAGACCATTCTTTTTTTCACCGATATAACATATTTGACAACAATGTAGAGGGAAAATGTAAAATTGCTACTCAATTAAAATGCAAAAGCTACTGTATTTTTACAAACAAGTAGATATCCAGTATCAACAGGTGTCTGAATATGTACTGCGATTTGCAGCTATCCAAAAGAACATATTTTCGCGCATTTTTTCAATGCAGGAAAATCAAGCAAGATGAAAAATAACAAATTACTCGACGTTTTGTTCTTTGTATCGTTATCTTGAAACGTTCACCGGCGGATTTTTTGCCGAATAATTTTACTCGTTAAGACAGTCTCATAAGGTATAAATGAGAAAACAGTGTGTTAGTGGAAATACCTGTAAAAAGATGAAAAATTAAGCAATAAATTATACGCATTAGATTGTAAGCTGTAATTTTACTATGATATATATTTGTAAGGAATGAAGCTTTAAAGGAGAGGTATGTCTTTTTGGCAAACAACGCAGTAATAATGTTTAGGGGAATGTTTACAGAAACATTTCACCAAGTTTTTTTCTCCTCTATACAAAATATTTGCATGCATTTATAAATTATTACACGAAAAGTAAGAGTAAAATCTAAAATGTTTGGGCTTTTACCTCGTTTAAAAATTTTCAAGTTTTGGAGTTATATTAGAAGAATATATCTGGGTAGTTTTCGTAATATGAATACCGAGAATAAGAGCCACGTGAAAAATTCAACTTGCGTCTAAGTAATTATAATTAGCAAGTATGAAGAATAATCCTTCGCAGAATTCTTAATCAGATTTTATTGAAGATATTTGTCTGCGAGCTTGGTTTTTGCTGGGGCAGTACAAACCAACAGGTGAATTTTTGAATTTAACTTCAGTAGAAATAAGATTTAAAAGTATGTTTGAATGAATTGAAGCATACAGACATTACAGACGTAACCTCCTCGAATTGTCTATTTAATGAAATAACTGAGAAAAGATGGTATTGCGTTAGTTGCTAATACCAAAAAAATATTCCTTAAAGCACGAAATTAACTTCTGATAAAAGTAAGAGAATGCGTATATCGTAGTAAAGGTATTTACTACTTACTGTAGTCGAATATAACGAGGTGCTATAGTGCAGCGTACGATAACGATGAGAATGTTAATTAAGAAAGGCATTTGATATTTCACACAATTTACCGATCGTTTGTACCGGATGCATATAAATTAACACAACGTCTCAGAAAACCGAGTTGTCATTTTACAAAGCCATTCCGACCTAATTAAATAATGAAGTATCCCAATTGATACCTAAATTGTAATAATGATATTTCTAACCTAGAATCACACCCAGAATTTTATATGTATTTTTTCACGATTCAGTAACCGAACCCAGCTGATAACACTTGACCCATCTATTTTGGAAAACGAACAGCGACCTTTGGAATCGATTTTTTTTACTAGTTAATTTTTAAACAAATAAGTTGCGATTACCCTCAACAACTCTAGTAACTAGTAGCGGATCTAAGGATTAGGGCCTAGTTGGCAAATTGAGTTGAAGCGCTCAAATTCGAGTGCAAAAATTAAAAAACCTAAATGTAAACATTCGCTACCCTAAATTCTGATAGACTTTTGTCTCATCAGTTTTCACCTCAGGTTAACCCTTCGTCCATAAAATTTCCTTTCATAGGGGCTCCATCAAAAATAAAGCATATAAATGCCAAAAATGTTCCACTTTTAGTTATCTGTAATTTAATATTTACCATTCACCCAGGATGCACCATGGTCCACAAAAAGATCACTTGCTCCCTTGAACCTAAAGAATTTTTTATTTCAGAAAAACTACTTGGTTTTTAATGTCAAACACAGACATGAACAAGTACACGACATTTCAGCAAATCAAAGGAAAGGGTTGGGGTCAAAAATCATGAAAATTTTAAAAAAGAAAGTAAAATAATCTTTTCCATGAAATTGTTGTCTTTTTATATGA
Organism: Maconellicoccus hirsutus; assembly: GCA_003261595.1. Lineage (NCBI taxonomy): Eukaryota > Metazoa > Arthropoda > Insecta > Hemiptera > Pseudococcidae > Maconellicoccus > Maconellicoccus hirsutus. The sequence continues at coordinate 7,050 of QBDW01000874.1, forward strand.
AATTCGGCTATAGATGTCATACCTTGTACTAGAATTTTTGTAATGTTATACTCAGTTGTAATTTTATGGGCTCGGTACTCTTCTGTAAATTAAAAGTTTGAAATTACCGAGCGATATCTGCATCGGATGTGACTTTTACGCCTTTTTCGTCGCGTCCGTTTGTTTGTAATGTAAGTATGAATTCGCTTCGCGACCGGAAAATGTGTTTTCGTTGGATAGAAAGTTTTTTCGCCTTACTTGACGTTGAAATTTAACGCTGCGAAGAAAACAGTTTTTTATTGTCGAGCTGTTTTTTTTGTGGCAGCAGCGAAAAGAGCACAGCGTACTAAATAGCTAATAAAAATTAATCTCAGGCTTGGTATTAATGCTACCTGGCTCGAATTAATTCGTGTGATTATATGCACTAAAACTACGCTTTTAACTTGTAACCACACGTATTCGTATATGTATCTTCACACTACGCGGGTTCTATTTTATCTAATACACCTTCAAGTACATGATTAGGCAATATGTTCTCAAAAACATTCACACCGAAACATAGCACGTGGAAAGTTTAATGGTTTAACACATTTTAAGCCGACGTTGAACATTATACATAGCGAGAATTTTAAAATTTTCATTTTAAGAAAAGTGGGATATATTTCGATTTACCTTTTTCCATCATTCCAGTCGTCGCGCCTTTCGAAAATACTTTGCTGGTTAAACATTTTCGCGCTTATTTGTTATGTCATTGCATCGCAATGGCGTGACAATGGTTAAATATTCAGTAACGCCTTCTCACTTGGAAACTTTGGCGTTTATAACGCCAAAAATAAAACTAACAAAAATGAAAAGTATAACTCAAGATTTTAATAAGAGTTTGTTAAGTTTTCATTTTTGATAACACGAGCCTTGCCAAAAGCAGTGTTTTAAAAATTCCGACCATTTCTTCGGGTAGATTGTGGTTTTATCCGAACGTTGGAAACTATAGCGTGAAATGCGATTTCCTGGATGTATTTTTTTCAATAATTAAATACTAGCTGTTTGAAAATGTACGTTATTTTGGGAAAGCTTAATTTTCGTCCGGAAGGAAATAACGTTGTAATGACGGTAGGTTGACTAACCATTTTGAATATTTTATTCGCTTCTGAATACGCAGCTCTTCGATGTTGGCTATTAAAATTGTTTTTTTATACGATACGTATGATTCTTCGGGATAATATTTATGGCGATAAGCTCCATCGAAGCGAAGTATTGTTTTTTACATAAATAACTAAGTTTGTGGATGAAAAATAAGAGTAAATTTGTAGGTATCATCCGATGATTGCAATTAAAAAAAAAAAAAAATCAGTAATTGCTAACCAAAGTTACGAAGAAGTCACTGTCGGCGTTATTTGCCATTTTTAATAATATATTTATTTTAAAAAAATCCATAAAACCTTCACAGCTTCTTACGCCTTTTAAATTTGATTTCAAATCAATTAATACTATATCTAATAATTTTACAAATAATAAAGATCCCCTCCCCCGACGACAAAAATGGAGTCTATAAACTAATTTGCGACACTTGACACTTCTAAGGCCGTTCATGTCCGCCGAACAGGTAAAGATTTTAAAGTTTTCATCAACGAACACAAGTCATGGCCTTTGACAAATTCCACATTCGGCTCTTCTTCCTAAATGAATAGGTATATTATCACAATTTGGGTACGATACCTGTTAACTGAATGAAACAGGGGAAAATTTCCTAACATCCTAGCCCTTCAAAAACCCTGTATCCACGGAAAAATGTCCTTTCCCCCCCTCAATTGCACTGCCTGTGCACTTATATTGACTTAAAGTACCTCATACTAACTTATCGAAGAACGTTTTGTTCATTCAATACAACGACATTCGAGCAAAAAGGTAGGGCAACGTACTTATTATTATTTTTCGAAAAAAAATCTCGACGATTTGAAATTGATTGAAAAAAGAAAAGATTAAGGCCTTAAAATATCCAATGGACTAAAAAATACCATCATAAAAGGGTATATGTCGTACGCGTTGTGTAGTACCAATGTATAAGAATGCATTTAGAAAAGAATCCACTACGGTACACCTTTTGCAAAGAAAAATAGCAGGCAAACAAATCCGTGTCGTTTTTACAAAACAACCAGCAAACAAAAGGCCTGTAGATGACAGGAAATTTAGTCTTTTTCATTTACGACTTATTTGGCGAAGATTGCGAAAGGCGGATGCGTCGTGCCGTGTTCTATACTCTATCGACAACTTTATACCCATAAGTGTGTAGTAGAAACAAAATCATTAATATCCAAAACAAGTATCCAAGTAACGATTTTACTTTCACTTCTAACTTCATATCTTTTTGAAATGGAGTTTCCAACAATAGATTTCGTAAAAACAAAACCAGGAAATTGTCTGATACCGGAGAATAGCTATACGGTGTATGCTTGTAAAGTAGAAATTGACTGAGCTCGAGTGAAGCTCGCAGCTGAACGCGCGTATATTACACGTTATAGCAGCCTTTGATACCTTTTTGTTTCCAGCTGTTCCTATCTTATCTTTGAAAGTACATCAAAAGAAAGTTTACCTTAATTAGAAGCCCTACAAAGGAAATTTTTTCACTCAGTGTGAAAATTTCGCGAAAATGAGGCTTTTTTTGCTATTGGCTATTTGGTACACGTACTAACGTACGTAAACAGTTTTTTACGCTTTGAAGCGATTGTTTGGATGTTTGAAAATCTTTAAATTCTTCTTACTAATTGCAAAAGCGAAAAAAAAGTATGAAAGCTTACTTGAAGAAGCAAAAGAACTGTTCGCTTTCTTTTTAAGCTTAGTTTTTCAAATAGAAAAATTATGGTTTGGTGAATTATTTAAAATTTACATAAAATTTTTGTTAAGGCAATGCGAAATGCAAATGTATTGATGCGCAGGCCCAAACACTATGATCTCTTCAAACTTAAATTTCCATGTCCTAATTTTCATCCTCCATGCTCCACTAACAGGTTATTCTAATCTTTTCTTCATGACCCAAATACTCCTTTGTCCAATGGCTGTAATAAACTAGTCAGATATGCTGGTAATCTCAACAAATTAATATTATTTAAAATTTTATTCTATTTTAAGCAAAGACTATATTGTGATTTAAATGAATTTCTAAGGATGTGTGACGGGTTGAATGAAGTTTATGAAAAGTACTGATCAATGATTGTCTATGATCTAATGTTGGCGTGGGGACCGGATCCAGGGAAGTAAAAACCAAGAACACCCCCCTTTTTGGGTAATAGATTCATAGAACGACTTTTTTATTTAATAAATTTTTTATACGATGCCTATCATAATAAGTTAATAACCACCCCACTTCAATACTTCTCATAGAGGGGATTTTATTTTAACCGTAAGATAGACATGATTCATCTTTACTTTGTTGAAGTCATTAATTATGGAACTCCAAGAGGCAACAAGTGCATCGTTTATAGAAGCAATTAATATAGATTAGTTACTTTTGAAACGCATTGCTATTGATAGAATTCAATTAAAATGTGGTTCACACTTATAGATTTTTGTTTTATGTCTATGTATTATACGATATATGCTGGAAGGTTCGCATTCATGCATTTAAATAGCCCGATTATTTCATTTTGATTGTCTACCATTGTTTATGGAGGAAAGAAATTGACACAAGTTGAGTGTATAATTACTTTTTGGCTCATTAAACTATGTCGCTTTTTTTATCACGCTTTCCACCGAAGGAAAAGTCCATTCATAATGATTCCATTAATATGGCCGGCAAAAAATCTATACTAACTCACGCATCTTCGTAGTCCTTAAATTGATACAGTACCGCACGTGACTAAATTACTAAAGCTGCAAAAAATTAACTATGTTTTTGATTTTTTTTTTCTCGTTCACCGTCGATAAAACTAGACTATTAAAACATTCAAGTTTTGTTTTAACGCCGTGCTTCAATGTTTAGATTGCAAGTTCCACGAATATACGTACACCTGTGCTGGAGGGCTCGTTTAATATTTTTTGTGGCCAAGTTAGCTTTCTTAACGACGATTATGATAATTATGTTTCAGCATCGGAGTAAGCAAAATGCTACATGAAATTTTACTAATTATTGTAGTTTAACGATTATCTCTAGGTAAGTGAATTTTGTGCGCTGGAAATTTTTCGAGCTTGTAAATTAATAGTATCGTGGTTGAATGCTTTTAGTAGAGGTTTCCTTGAAGAAAATTTTATAGCTATGCAGAATAATTAATTTTTCTAGTACACTCGAGGAGAGAATTGTAATAAAAAAATTATTAATTTGAGTATTTCTTTGAGTTTTTCCAAAAATTGAATGAATTTGTGAAGCTAGTGTGTCGTTCAAGAGGCAACAAAATTTTCAAGAAAATTCGTGTAATATTGGAATGAAATGAAGAACGTTGTATAATGCTGTGTTGTAAAAACAAATGAAGAGGTCAGGCTGTGGCACACGTAAACTCGAAAACCGTCATAAAATTGAGCGTTACAAACTGCGTCACAGAAAATGTCTTGAAATCGCATTAAACACGTCATTGTCATGATCATAAAATGACATGTGATCATGTCATGGTGACACTTCATGATGACAAGTCACGGTAACACGTCATGATAGCATGTGATGACTGTGATGAATAGCGTTATGTTGGAAATGCTATTTTCATGAGATTCTGATCAAGAAGGTTATTTGAAAAACATTTTTTTTTATGAGCAGAAGTACCTACGTAGTAGTTGTAATTAACTGTGAGTGAAGAACTTGATTTTTCGCGTGAAAAATTTTTTAAGCCATTTTTTACCTTTGAGAACTTTTGAATGAACTTGTCAATACTCCACTAATCCAGAATTTCTAAAATAACGATCTATTTATATTTTTTGACAACTTAAGAAAATTTCAAAAAGGAAACGAAATTATAAACAAAAAAGAAACAATTAAAATATAGTTATTCGTACATTCTTGCTGTAAAATTCGCGTGTTCTTTATGTTCCAAAGGTCCCGAACTTGTTCTTTAAAGGAAACCAACATTACTATAAATGCACTTCAAGTTTTATGCACATCCTCTTCTTCCCCTCTCAATGTCTTTTTTGTCTCCATCAGTCTGTATGTTTATCAGAAATTTCTCTTTCTTGGATTTCCTCGCTATAATCATAAAATACATTTAAACTTTTCAAACCATCATAAATTCCGAAATATGAAAGCATTCTTATACCAATTATCGTATAACTTCTCAACAATTGAAATTATTACTGGTACATCTGATAACGATTACATGCACTTCGCTTTGTTTTTAGAGGGAAACTCAACGATATCGTAAAAAAGATACAAGTGAAATCGACGAATACAAACTGTGAATGAAATTGAAACAAAAATAAAGAATTGAACGACGAGGAAATATCTAAGGTGATTAAAATATGGAGACGTTTCGCGTAATACTCGTAATGAATTGCGATAAATTATATAGAGCGTTTTTGTGATGCGTTTTTTTCTCTTTCCAGAAGAGGCGAACTCATAAGCGAATATTGAGCAAAAACTACTTACGTACGCTTTGAAAAATCGATAACTGTGAAATTCAATTAATTTTTATTTATAAACAGTATTTTCTCGGTTTTCAGTTTTTATTTATTCATCGCGGAAATGGATTAAGGAAAGGAAAAAACCCTCGGATCCGTTATACGGTTCGGACTTGGGCCGACATCATTTATTTTACTTGAAATTTAATATTTGAAATTTCAATCTGTTGGCGCGTTTGCGATATTTTTGGCTATGAGTTTTGATTTTTCATTTTCAAATCTTATTACGTAACGGAGTTTTCGCTCGGTGTTTCGTTATATTTTAAAAAGCGAGAGAAATATTTTCCAAATTGAAACCGATACATGATATGAGAAATTTTGCTAAAAGAAAAACGCGTACGATAATTTTGTAGAAGGCGCTATAAGGTGAACATAAGTACGTATGTAGTAGAACTAGCGAAAGAAAAATGAGATCTTGCACAGAAAATTAAAACGCTCTATCGTTTTAAAAACCAACGTAAAAGATAGCAGATAAAAAAGACACTAGTTTATTGATAATGAGAACTAAATTTACCACGTAACGGCAGGAAATAGAAGTGTTTGGAAAAGGACGAAAGGCCGGGTGTAAAAGTTTGTAAAAGTTTCGCTTCACTTATACCGGCTAAAAGTTGTAATTGTTTTTAATCTTTTAGATCTGCGCGTTAAAAGAGACAGTTTCAAGAACGAAAACGCGAGGTTTTGCGGTGCTTCTTGTACGATTGAGAGGAGAAATTGAGATTTGCGCGAATGTACGTCAAACATGCGAGAATTTTTTCGATGCGATTTTAAAATTCGGAGATTTTTTTTTAATAACGGAAGCTTTAAAGGTTACGGGTATATCGAAAACTCGCTGGGAAATGAACCGCGTATAGGTTTTTGAGAGCATCTGGCGCGGAGAAAAAGGCGGCAAAACACTTTTAAATTTTAAAACTGCTGTTTTTTACAAGCTCGCCATTGTTCGACCGAGCGTAACGAGTTCGTTAATAGCTGCTGTATATTTCGTTTTTAGAGTTTTTCTAGTGTGAGTACGCCTTATCTACTGCGCTTTCTAATGTTGCGGCGCATTACTGCTTTCGAGTTTCAAGACCGTGGACTCTTTAATCGTTAATTAAATTCTCATTTCCAAAGGTAATTTTACACGTGAAATATTTCCCTTATCGAAGTTCTCGCTGCGGCGTTTATTTTTCAACCGACCGGATGAATTTGGCGGTTTTCTTTAGCGTAACGGTGGCAATGGCAGCTCTGACGTATGCAAACAAATCGTAGTTTTTTCGTATCGTCTCGGTCGTGATTTATTACGGTGAAATTAAAACGCTGTATTCGGCGTGTATGGCGGATGGTACACATAAAGCACCTAGATGACTTTATTGATAAATGAATACCAACCATAAATATGGGTCATGAATATTTATAATCGTTTATGAAGGTATTGATGTATGCAAATTGATTTGCTGTACAATTTCGCCCCGTTTCGTCGCCTTCTACATGATGAACTTGTTATTTATTCCTTTAGTCGCGATAACGCTATAGTTTTATGTCGTGTTCGTTTAGTTTGCGCGAATTTTCATCCTCAAATTTTCTCCCCAATATTGAATTCCGATACGCGCCGTTCGAGGTAATTAAACGTCGAATATTGCTTAAATCGACGCAATATGGCGGAAATGAAAACATGAAATCTTACGACGCAAGCGTAAAAAATTAATAAATCGTGTCATATTACTTTTGAAATTATTTCACAAAACTAATCTGGCAAATTGATCCTCACTAAGTCGGTACTGATTTACAGATTAATCAAACGAATATTTTTCTCGTTATTCTCGTCGCTTAGAGTCGGGCGGAAAATGTCAAAATGTAACCTGTCGCCCGAGTTAATCAACATAAAAAGCTTTATGCGCGTTGTGTTTTCAAACTGCTTGATGAAAAAGTACCTGGAGCAGCTGCTTTGTTTTTCGTTACAGTCATTCATTTTTGTCTATGGAGAATATTAAAATTATTAAAACTCGCGTCGAGAAAATGATTTTAATATCGCGCGTTAATTAGCGGGTTTACCGCGAACGAAGAGTCCACGATATCGAGAAAATTAAAAATCGTTTCGAATCGTTTTTCGAAATAATCAATGCTGTGGTTAAAACGTGATGTTTCGGCATTTGGGCTGTTCGTAATTGAACTTTTATGCCGGAAGATATTCTTAGAAAGAAGGTTTTTTCTGCTCGTTTCACGAGCTTTACGAACGAATTTGAAAAAAGATGAGAGCTTTACATAATTACAAATTGAATTTTTTTCTCTAGTTATTTTCTGTTAAGTACTTTAATATATTTAAATTCGACGCCGTTTCTCGAATATCTAGATTAATCGAGCAAATCTCAATATCATTGAAAGCAATCGCTATAGTGCATAACGATGAATTAGAATCTCTCCAGAGAGCACCTATAATCAAACTAAGAAAATTTATCCTAACGTCTTCGTTATTCGACGCTTGTGCCAGAGGTCATAACGACCTTTCAAGTACAACTCAATTAAAATTTACTCGAGTGTCTTCACGCGAAGACATAGAGAGGTAAACGGGCCAGGAGCAAATGTTTTGTCAGTGTTGCCAGGAAAAAAAATCACGATTAATTCATTTGAAAACCTTGAAAAATTCACTACATCATTACTTACAGTATTTATGACAAATTTCCTGTAGATTACTTGTGCTTGCCCATGTAAATTACTTTTAATTACTCTAAATTACCGGTAATTACCATAAATTACTTGCCATTACCTACAAATTACTTGTGCTTACTCGTAAATTACTAGTAATTACCTGTAATCAAGCGCACGTTACCTATAATCATCTGTAAATTACTTGTATTTATCGGTAAATTACCAGTGACTACAGACACATTACCTGTAATTACCTGTAAATTACTATAGTTTTTGTAAGTATTGCGAATTGCGACAATTTTAAATCGTGATTCATTTGCTTCTAAATTTCTATAACACGAATGTAGGCAATTTACATAAGTATTATAAATCTAAAAAAAAAATCGCCACATCTCAAACAATTGATTAAAACAATCTGAACTAATTACAGATAAAATCAACATAAAATAGCTAAATCTCCAGACGAACTAATCAAATATTTTTGGTTAACGAAATTACAAACCGAATGTAAAACAAAGGAATAAAGGTTGAAAATATAAGCTGATAAAATTTTTAAAATCAACAATAAAGTTGGTTAATTAATGCGCCTAGCGGTTTCTTAATATTTGGGGCATTTCCACCATTCAGTGGAATTCGGTTATAGGAGGAGAAATTCACTTGTGTGAATTGGTCCGTTTATTCAAGCTCAGCGATTACATATTTTCGTTGCGATATATATGGACGTCATGTTCTTAATTGGCGAATTGTGAAAATTATAGGGTTGCGTTGAAAGGTTGCGATTCCGAATAATTTCACAGGCGTGTGAAATTCAGATGGTAAGATAGCTTCGTTAAATAATGTTTAATAATTTATAACCTTGACAATGGTTTTCGTTTTTCATTTTCTATAAAATTGCTTTTTCAGTCGTAAATGAGACTTATTTTTCAAAGGCAATTATTTCAATGGAAAGATACTAGATTTTTTTTGATGCTTGGTAGATGCAGTGTGACATTGAATGTGGTTAGAGAGCATTTTTTTGCGGTCTGGTTTTTTTTGTAAGTTTTATGGAATTTTTGGTATGCTGGGTAAATTTGTTATTTGGTAAATGAAGCAATCTCTGTTGAAAAGGTTGCTTATCATTTCTTTTTTCGAGTCATTTCCAATCAAGCGCAGTAATTTTCAAACAGCTTCTTAAATAATATTCTGTCAGCCATTGCGAAGTATCTATTAACGAGTTATTTTCAAGAGAGACTTTTTGCTGCGATATTTTTAAAGCTTTTCGCAAAAATATTTCACCAAATATTTTCAACATTAGCTAGTAAAAAAACGCCTTGAAAAAAAAAGTCTGAAATTGCTTTTAAATGCTTTATAGTCAAGCACTGGAATGACGAGTTAACATTATGTACAATTCGCGAAACGATAAAATGTTATTAATTGCTTCTATTTCATATCTATTGGACTGATTTCAAACATCTATCCTATTTCATGTCATTTTAACGATTATTTATTTTGTTTTTAGGGTATAAAAGGAAACGAACGTTTAATTATTTTTTGTTTCATCGTTCGTATGGTTATTAGGAATTTTATTTGTTTATTTTTGCATAACGTTTAAAAGCTATCGGCGTCAGTATGCGATTTAATGGCGCTTTGTGTATCGAATCATTACTATTTTTCTGAAGGGAAACGAAAAAACAAAAAAAGAATGCATTGGAACCAAATGTATCTATCTATGTTCTGAATAAATCGGATATTTTTTTTTTGAACATATACTTACTTCGCTTGTTTAAATTAAATTAAAAAATTATTTTTTCTAATTTTTTACTTTTAAATTTGATAAATTTTTATTGACTTAAAATTATTGTAAGATGATTTCATCGATAACAGGCATATCCGCGCAGTTGAATCTTTTTCACGGCAAACTGAGTATGCAATTCTATTAACACATTATTATGATACACGAAAAAGGACAAGTAGCGATGTCAATGACACTTAAATCGTGTTAGATACTTCTGAAATAGAAAAAAAGGGCTTCTCATAATACTGAACTACATGTAAAGGTGGAGTTTACCTATCAAGTTCAAAACCAAGTAGCTCAACATTTGCTGTAGTCCTGACTGCATTGTTTTGCAGCACTTTCACTGTATAAATGAGGTATTCAGCAGCACCACTTCACTTATCGTACCCTTAGAAATCATAATGAACAATTGAATACTTCTCGTCTTTTATTGGAATTTGAACCCAATGAATATTTACTACGACGTGTGACAAATAAGAAAAATTTTTGAAGTAATGAAATTATAATCTAGCGTATTGAAAAATAGAAAAATCAATTTAATAAAAATTTTACCGGCGTATTGACATAGTATGAGGATAACGTAGGCTATACTCATGTACATCGAATGAACCGTTAACGAGTTATTCTTTGTGATTGGTGTGGGAAAGTCAACACGCAAATGATGGTTGATAGAATTGGCCGTTTCAATATAGAAATTTGTATGACGATACGTTAGGTGTAGATACGATTACATTCACAAGGTTGTATTTGTTGAATTAACGCCAATGGGTGGCCAAGTTCGGATGTTTTTCATAGTCTAGGTGAAAAATAGTGTTAAATGGTTTAATAATGGTGAATTTTCAAGGAAATATTAACAATGCAATGAATGACCGAACTAATCCTATTATTTCACTGGTTCATTCATCCGTATGGTTATATTGTGGCCAGCATTTGGCTGTTATAATTTGCGTAGCTTCGGTGGTCTGTTTAATGTCGACCAAGTAATCTGCAGCCGTTTTCACAGCGAGTTATCATTTACCGAACGCATGAAAGTTTTAATAATACAACATCCTTCCATGTTCATCTACTTTGTGCCAAAGCCATTGTTCTATTGTATAGCTCTCAAGTTTTGCAGCGTTAATTGACACGCATTTTTTATCTATGTTATTCGAAGGTGCTCGTATATTTTATTCGAAATCGATGAAAGAAATTTTCATCACGAAAATGACGTTTTCTCCGTCACGCTTTTACGTTCAACAGTTGTTGCTGGAAAAATTGAAAGAATTGTACGGTTAGCTTTTTCGCTGTTATATTTTAGTCTATTCGCTCTCGCTATCAATTCCATTACCTTGCGAGATATCGATTTCTCACGTAACTTATTTTGTCTTACACGTAAGTGCGTGTATGTGTTGTATATGACGTAGCAGAAACGACGTTTTCTATTCAACGTCTAATAATTTTTCTCATTTTGTTTCATTCGTGTATACGTGGATAATTTAAATATACTAATTCTTCGTGTCTCATCGTGAAGGTGGTATTTGAAATTGCATTTGGAAAATAAATAACCCCAGGAATAAATTAAATGAGAAAAATTGAAAATACTACATCTACTAGGTATATCTGATGAAATTATTCAGAAGAGTAGAAAGTAGAAACATGTATTTACGTTCGAGTATTTCTTTTAAATGATTTCATCGAATTAGTATTTCGCATTTCGCATCATCAAACTCACGCGTAGTACTCACGAACATAAAACGAGGTGATCTAATTAACAATTTTTTACTTTTTATACGTCCCACCTTGGTAGAATTTTCGGTTAATGAATGACCTGAAAAATTTATTGCGTAGCACATACCATCCCCATTGGTGGAGCGTTGTTAACCCAGAAGAAGCACGAAATAACCATTAAAAAACTGTCGACGAAGTTTGTTGCGAAGAGATAGGCAAAATTTTCTCTCAAAGTCACCGAAATGTACATAGGATGGAGTGAAAGGGACATATATTGAATTATCCTTACCTTGTTAAGAGATACGCCCCTTTACACTTCCATTTCCGTGTAAATTTAATGATGCTTTTGCTTCAATCGCTGTATGTGTTCCGCCAAGTACCGCATTTCAAATATGATTTATGATAATTGGTCGAACAACTACGTGGAAATGCTTTTATTGCATGTTGAAACGTTTTTAGGTATTCGTTACTGCATAGAAATATTGAAACGTAATGTAGAAACGAGAAAAACGCACAAAAACACGCCACTGTGGTTAATTTGAAGGCGATAAAGATGTTTCTATGTCTTTGCGATCTTAATGTGCTAAATGTACAAGTGAAAGAAAGTAAAACGTGATTTTTTTTTCAATCCATTATTTTATACTTTTTATCGTTTCTGATGTAATCGAAATTTCATTCAGTGGGGTTGCAGAATTTGCTAGAAACCATTAAAAAAATAGATGATAACGCGACGTGATTTTTTTCTCCCCCTTTGTCTAAATATTTACTTCGTAGTGAGCGATAATTGAAATTTATGTAATTTTGATATAAACCTTTAAAGTGAAAAATATTAACGAAAATGTTTTATGGCCAAGTTTCAAAGTGTTGAGTATTTTATTGCGAACAACTGAGCAAATAATTGATTCATCGTCGTATATTAAAACAGCTGCAACGAGGTACTTTTTTTTTCTTAAAAAACTTATGATAACTAAAAGCCATTAAAAATTTTTTACAAGTATTTCCTCGTTTTTTATGGTATATGAGCTCGTTTGAGCCATTGAGAAAAGATTTTTTCTTCCACGTACCCTAGTAGTTTATTTTCAAGTTCCTGTCATTGAAAGTTTTATGGATAAATTTATTGTTATATATTCAAGCCGCAGGAGTAAATTAAAAAATATTAATTTTATTTATTTTGTTCAAACGCACGTCGCGTCGGCCGCCTTCGTTTGGTTTTTATAGCGTACCTCACTTGAAGTATTTTTCGTTTCAATTTTCAATGTGTAGGTCAGCGTTCTTGAAAAGGCTGTTGGAAATGCGACCCTATCGACACACATCAAACGAAGTGACGCGACATTGAAAACCTTTTTTTTGTAGCGGAGTACTTCTATCTTCTCATAACCAAAAAAAAAGGTTTTAGCTAATTTGAAACGTACATATCGACTCTGATCACCTTATGTAGCAAAAAAATGAAGAAAATTTCGAAGTATGTATTTAATTTGACCATAAAATGGCAATTTTTACGGGTAATCGGAGTAGAGTATAGAGAAGAAGTTTATTATTAGAGTAAAACCGGGCTGGAATGGATCACGGATGCAGCTAAAATTTCAAAAGGATCACGGATCTCCTTTTTTCACAGATATTTTCTACGGATCTTTTTTACAGGACTTCTTTTACGGATATCTTTCCAAAAATCATTTTATGGATCACAATTTCACGAATCTCCTTTTACACATCTCTTTTTTATGGATATTATTTTTACGGATCTGCCTTCACGGACCCTTTTACATATCTCTATTTTCTGGGTCATCTTTTTTCACTCATCTCTTTTCACGAATTTTTTTTACGGATCCCCTGTAATTATGAATTCTTTTTTTTAAATCTTCTTTGTACTTGTGATTTTCAATTTTGATTTTGATTATCTCATCATGAAAAGAGTATTTTTCCTGCATATCAAATACACGTAAAATACATAGAATATTGTGGAACATTTGCAGGATCAGTTATCACTAGATTACGATCCAATACAAGAGATACCTTTTTCAAATCTATCATTATCTTACATCGAGATATCCACTACCGACGATAAATTTTTAACACATGGTGGTAGAAAAATAACGCGTATTACAAGTTGACAAGATTTTTCGAGGAAATAAGACCAATTTGCATGGAACGTAAATAACATTTTGGCGTTTTTCTATGAGGGTGTTATCGCTAGGTATTCGTTGTTAATCTTAGTCTCGCTTAAGCCGCGAAAAGATTATACGTACCAGCACAAAGATTGCGAACCATTTGTTTTTTGGAATTTCGCTACTTACTGGATGGTCGTCCAGTGAATTTAGCGAAGAGTGAAAGTAAATAGCGATTATTAACGGTGTCACAGGTGCTTTTAGCTATAAAACGATTTATTTCTCCAAGAAGGCGTTCTTTGAAGCGATAAACTTTATGTGAAAGTATTTGCACGTATATACAAGGTATACAGGTTTATGGTAGCGTAATACATATTAAATGCCTTTTATCAGATAGCCTATTTATGCCATAGTTTATTTTTTTTTATAGAAAAAAAATCAACGAAATCTGTAACCTTCCATGGGCGTGAATAAATTGTTGAATATTTTAATTTCACTAGGCTCATGAATTTAATCAGGCTTGATGTACTTTCTACATATGTCGTAGGTATGAATCTCGTGTATAAATTTCTAATATCTCGTAAGTAGAAGCGAAGAGTTTCGTAACTTTGCTTTTTCTCTGGTTGCTCGCGATTGCAACATAAAACAAACTTTATTAGCCCATCACATGTTACACGTGAGTGTTTGAATGAAAGAGAGTAAAAAAATGACAAAATATGTTGTTCTTTTCGTCGTCGCTTTCTAGCACGTAAATCATGCTTAGCAGTAATGAATTTTACGTCAATTTTTTTTTCTTTTACCAAGAGTTGTTCGATTCTACTATACTTTTGATTGCAGATATTTTTTTGTCACTGTAGCTACAAAGGATTTATAGTGCGTTGAAACATTACGAGCAAGTTTATTTTCATTTTTCTTTTTTCCTCTTCAGACAACTGAAAACAATGATTAATAATTGTATACTTTGAAGTCAACGCCAAACATGTCAATTTGCAACGTTCTCGATTCTTCGTAGACGTGACCGTTTGCGAAATGCTAACATCGACTTCAAAACAACTTTTGATTCAAGAGGTAAATTTAAATTTTCAAAAATCTTTTTATACTGTCTGGTGTACGTGAACGGGGTACGTCAGGCTAAGACGTAGTATAAACTTACAAAATTTCATGAATCGGTTTTCAAGAAATAGGCTTACCTCGATGAAATAGAATTACGTGATTCGAACAACAAAATCTACCATTTTATTCTGTTGTCAAAAGAAAATTATGAGTACGAAATTGTTCGTGCTTTGTGGAAATTTCGCTTTGAAACGGAAATTTCTCAGTGTATGACTTAAATGAAAACCTAGACCTGTTTTCGAAGCATTATTATTTCAAGTACACTTTCGCTGGAAGAAGGCATACCTTCGAATTTGCGTCTCGATTTTATTTTTCGAATTCGAGAATATTTTGTTTGATTGGAAATTCCGTCTAAGGTATTCTGGATTTATAAAAATTGTTAGCGTGTTTTATTGAATTTTTTTTTTTTTTTGAATTTATAGAATAATTAATGTGTGTTATTTTTTTATCAAATGTATCTAAAGCTAATTTAATCTACAACCAATTGGCGATAATTTTAATTAAAAAGGAAGAAAATGCTCTGTTTTGTTTATACTTTTAACTGAATCTTACTCTTTTCTCTTTAAGTAATTATTTCTTGTATGTAGCATTTTCTGCATGAATTTTTTTTTCATAAAAAAGTATGTGATGGTCTTGTACATAAATGTTCCATATTTTCCCTTTCTGTTGTCTTTTTCATTATACATCTATCTTAGTAGCTTATGAGGTTTTCGTATCTTTCTACAATAACGTGGTGAAATAAAATTCATAGAGATAAAAAGACCTTTGAATAAAACCAAGGGACAAATGTTCTTGTTTCTACGCACATTTACACAACAAATAAACCGAACCCCAATAAAACACAGGACATTTATTTGTAATACACGAATGGTACCATAAAAAGTACCTTCATTACTCGTAATGCGAATCCTTAGTCGTCTTCAAATAACGAATCAGTCGTTAATTCGTAAATTTTTATGCAATCAGGAATGTAAAATTTCCTGTTTTGAGAGAAACTAACAATGCTATTATCCTATACGATTTCAATTGACGAACGAAACTCTTATCATGAATAAAAGACGAAATTGTTCATTTATTTTGATTCCTCGTAACCTTTCGTCTGTGTTGAAAAAAAAGCATTTTTTGTTAGTCGAAATTTGACATCTTTTCAACGAGTTGTCGTTGCATGTTCCTTTCAAAAGTATCTAATTTAAATTCGTTCGCTTAGGTACCTATTACTGTTGGAAAATTTTCGTTTTTACGAGAAATAAAAACGATAGAGTCTTGTGTCGCTCATTTGTGAGATTTAATTGGTCATTTTAGTTTGTTTTTAAAAAGAAGAATTTCCTATATAATTGTGAACAACTTATATAATAAGGGTACTTGTTGTGCTCGCGAGTTGTAGAACTAGTATTGTGGGATTTTGTGGAAGCAATATGTTAAAAAAAATAAGTAACATGATTAAGTGCCACCTACGTAATTTTTTTCTAATATTTTATGCGTTATTCTTAGAACTCGTACTATGTTTTATTTATTTATCATCGATTTTTTGAATTTTACTAAACGCACCTATTTCATTACCAGACACGCCTGTTTGCATGTTAAATATAGGTACTTGATTCAACTCAGAGGATATCTATTTCCACAACAGGTATATTATTTTTTCCAGAATTGTGAAACATGGGCGACATAGCTCGTATTTTCTTCAAGTTTTGCAATTTTAAACGTATCATCGCGAAAATTCATGTCATCCTTATGCCTTTTGTAGTACCAATTAAGCAACTTTCAAAACAAATTGTCTATTATCAATAGCGAACTTTTGTCAATGAAGTGGAAAAGTAGTGAACAATGGAAATGCTCCATCTAGGATTGCCACATGGCAACTTGTTGGTGAAAATTTTCCATTGCTGCGTGGGCTATGGAAAATTCTTATTGTTTGAGTTTCATTTTTTTAGTATTTCTTATTGCTTACCTAAATGTATTTAAAAGGGACTTTTCAGTTGTCAAAAAGTCAAAATTTCCATTACATTCTTCAGTTAGTTCATAACTACCTACGAAGTCAACTCTGCTTTTAAAATATGATTTTTTTAGTGTTACCTCACTCAAAGATTTGATTTGACCATGTTTTTACTTTTTCCAGATCTTTTCCTATTTCATCTAAAAATTCGTTCAATTTAATTTGATTTTATTCGAAAAAATCATCTTTATTTTTGAAAAGTGTAAAACTATTAGTGGCACATTTTGGTGGAAAAAATTCTCGACAAAGGTTTAAAATAACCACAAAAACGTTTATTTTTATTTCTCGTAATTTCATCTTATTATGGAATAAGAAACACATATAAAGCAGAGATCGCGTAAATACCCTCTTAATGTTTCAGTGTTGCTGGTGAATTGCCATGTCCGTTAAATTTTGCCATAATCTCTTTCCTTTTTGGTTTAAATGCCAAATTCCAATACCTGGTATTTAACGGTTCTGATAAACTTATTAAATCTTTGATCGTAGTATTAATTTTGCAAGCTGTTGGATGTTGGTCTTATTGACGACGAGCTTTATTATCTCTTCTATACCACTTGAAAGTTTATGCCGTGTAGTTAATCACATGTCTGTTGTTGGTGTGTACATAAGCGCGCCTTACGTCGTATATACTTGTCTAATGTTGCGTTGTAGTATTTTACTATCGTATCCTCTTACTTACTATTTTCAGTTTATTTCAATGGTAATGCCCAATTTTTCATAGAATCGGTTGAGCCATGCTTTGATAAAAATTGAAAAATTGAAAAAAATTTATTGGACAGGTATTTGAATGAATAGCCCATATGTAGAATCAGTTTTAATTGACGGTTGGTTTATCTTTTTCTTGTTCCTCTGTGAATTTCGTTCAAATAACGTTTACGATATTTGAAGAGAAGATCGCATGATCCCATCGTTTACTTGATATTTTTAAAATCATTACAAACAGCAATTCAAGTAATTGAACATTGTTGGAAGATAATTCCGAAACCAATAATAATCTGCGATTTACTGCCTCAACCATTTAATCCAACATTCTCATCGCATTGATCATTTGACGTATTTACGTAATAACTTGTAATTAAACGATGCGTCGCGTCGGCAGTTCTAATGCAATAGTAATATAAACCAGAATTATGAATGATGACATTTGTAATAGCTCGATATCTACAGTATGTCAAATTCAAAAGCAGCAGCTTAAGTGTAATCATTTTGCGTTTCGGTATATAATGCTATACTTATGTGGTCTATGCTTTTTTACGCCATTATTAAATAATTTAATGCAATATGATATTGTTAACGCACAGTCGACGTTTGATATCGATTGCACGTCATTTTGATGGATGTTATTTGCCCATATTTCATACTATTGATAGTTCGGTGAAAGTTTGAGAAACATGTCGGATAGGCCTACAATAAATGTATTATTGTATTTCCACTCATGAACAGAAATTAAACGCGATCTGTTTGAAAACAGTTTTTTAAATAAATCTTTCAGTTTTCGATAAAATAATTATTTCGATGTACCAGTTAAATAGTTATTGATGTCTGTTTTTATGCTTGGTCGAATGATGATGAATAGACATTTAATTACAAAGTGTTCGAAAAAATATGACTTTGATTTTTAAATTTCAATGGAGTGTGCAGAATAACTAAAATTCATATAAATTATTAATTTACATTGGAGAATTATTTGTGACAAGGAAATTATTCAATTTAAATAATTTCAAGTGCCATTAGGTGTTGTTTGCGGTGAGGTAAAATTTAAAATATAGATGTAATTAATTTTTACTACCTATCAAATTACTGACCCATATTTGGGACAGATTCCTGCCAAAAGAATATTATTTCTTTGCTTCGAAAAATTATGAGCCATTGCAATGAAGATATGTTAGTGAAATGTTTGAATGAACCTTGGCACGTGATGAATACACGTGTGAACGAACATGTGGTTTTCTCACATTACAAAACATATTCCCTGGTAATCCAATCATCATCCAACAGGTACATGCAGGGCTCAAATTTTTTCCAGAAGGAACAAGTACTAAAGAACTATTTCTTCTGAAGCATAAGAACAAGGGGCCTACACTTTCTTACTACTTAGATGATGTTCATTTCTTTTGAACTTTTCCCACTAAAGGAATCAAGTTGGGTAAACTGAATTCGCAATACGTTACATTTCAAAAAACATATCTATGTATCTATTAAAATCATGTTAGTTTCTTTGAAATCGTTAGTTCTAGAGAATTGCTGAATAAAGAAAAAAGCTTGAACGTTCATAAGACAGCTTTTGACGCGTAGATGTGCAGGTTTTATTAAAAAGCTCAACGGAACGTTGAGAAAAAAGCGTTCAAAGTTTCGACCAATCAGGAGCCAAAATGGGTGAGAATTCGACCTTTTTTGTATTTTATTACCAACTCATTGTTAATGGTTTTTGGTTTTTGTATTTTATTGCCAGTTGATGTGAAATCAATTAAAACATGGCGCTTGAAAACGTGACTACAAACGTGGCATGTGAAGATGACGTGAAGAAAACATAACGTGACTTCACGCATGACAGGAAACATAATGTAATTTAAAAATATGGCAGCACAACGTGACGTGAGGCATTTAAAAGATGAGATGAAAACACGTGACGTGACGTAATGGAAACATGAATCACTTGAAAACATGACACTTCAGATATGTGATCACAACTATTTTTGATTTTTTATGTTAACTATAACTCAAATTTGATTGACGGGTTTGCTATAGTACTAACTATAAATGATTGTTCTTAGAATTTTACCATCGACTGCATGCACTTCAAAGAATTCGTAAAAATAATTCGAGTCATTCTGTTACATTTTGATAGTGGTGAAATACCGTAAAACCGGAATACCTCTGGAGTTGGCTTTTACGTTTAGACGCTTTAAGGTGACTTTGTGAACACATTTCGGACACGAGTACATCACAAACGTAAAGGGCCGTGCAGCTTGGTGTACATCCACAGGATGTCGTATTGACTGATGAAACCGTTAACTTATTTTCATTTTGAGCGTGCTATAACGATAACAGTTGGAACATATTGTTAGCAACTTTTGCTCTAGGACGCGTAATTGTAAAGTTTGCGCTGAACATAATCTGCTAATGTTATAACTGCTAGCTTTACTCCCAAGTATTCGGACGCTGCTATGTAAACATTTTAAAAGTTTCTAGAGGTAAATTTTAGCAAAACAGTTATCATTATTTTGTCAATAGTGCGAAGAAAATGTTAATAAAGGGAGATATGAGCGCAACGAGGTAATTTATCGTATTTAACAGTGGTAAGAAAACTAAAGTATTTAAGCGTTTTAATGGAATAGGCAAAATATTTACTGTGCGTTTCGAGTGTATACCTACGCGCTATTTAATATTCATTTATTCGTGGACGCATTATTCCATTAAGATTTCTTTACAGGTTATGCGTTCTTTCGAACTCGTTATCTCTTGTACTTGCGAACTTAATATTTTCATGTTGCGAGTAAAGTTTTCATGATTCTTGAAAATTTTCTCCCAAAACGACGATCTCAGAGATTTTTCTTTTAATTAAATTTAAAGAAAAATCTTGAAAAGCAATCATGCTGAAACAAAACGATTAGGTAAGTGGTATTAAATGAGAATATTTCGATATTGAACTCGTCAAATCTCATATCGAGTTCAAATTGCTTTTGATTTGAAACCACGAAGTAGAAAATTACGATTGATTAATTTTCTAAAAGAAATATGTTCGGGATATTTTGAAAGTTTTTCCAAAATTGGGACTCGAAAAAAATCAATTTCAGGAATTTTTTTGTAAGTTCACAAAAACGCCGAGGTCACTGAGTAATTATTTTATATTCAATGCGAAATCTGCCTTCTTTTTCGTTATATTCGTTCATCATTGTAAGGAATGCCTAGGCCTACGTAGAAAAATGGGATTATAATAATCGCCCCGAAGATGAAGAAAAATCAGCCTTAAGATGAAGCTTAGTACAGATATTATTTCAGTTTCGAATTGGTATTTCACACGCCTGTAACTAAAGCGCTGGCTTTTTTGATAAACGTGTGCTGAAAACATGATTAACTGATATCAGAATAGGATTTCATTTTTGAAGATACTATATATGCTTTTTGGTTGGTTGAAAATACGATGCTCTGGTTTTGTTAAATCAGCCAGTATTAAGTCGAGTAATCTTCACTTGGTCAGTGAAAGGTATCGGGAAAAATCCATTCAAAGGATTTAATTCCAATGCAAACAATCGTACAGAAAAGAAATCTAGTTTATCGACTTTTACATAACTGGCAGCTATACTATAATTCTTCAGCCTGGGACGAATTCTGTCTTGAGGAATGTGGTGAAGAACAAAGAAAACAACGAAGGGTAAAAGTTAAGCGAGAACGTAATTCTAGATCGAAGAGATTCTATTATGTGCCGACTTGAATGGCGCGAGAAACGGCCACTTGAAATAGAAAATAGAATCATTTAACCGGAAATAATCCTTATCAGACCTGTGATGACCGTTTCTATTTTGAAAATAAATCGCATGCTCGGGATTGAATTCATATAAAGTATCGTAGTATTTAATTCGTTTTCGTTTAAATATGCGCAAATATTTCAAGGATAATCAATTAGACTAGCAGCTAATTATGGTTTCATGTCATTATGTACCTATGTTTAAAAATTCTCATTTGAAATAAATGAATTTTGTAATTTATAGGTAAAGTGTTCGAGTACATTGATATAATAATCATTGCTCTTTGTTGAGTGTAGTCTACAAGCTTTTTTGTCTCTCTCGTCGACACGTTTTGATCGTTATTACAAGTTGCCACTTGTACAAGGTGGTATGCCAATTCAAAAAGCCACTAGCACTCAACGAGAGAATTCGATTGACGTGCGTACTCGCTCCTGATCGAATAGTTTTCATATTCCGTTGCAATTTGCTAACTTACGAGACGCAGTAAATTTCTGTCTTTTACTATTAACATAAGAAGGCATTCGAGCATATCCCAAAAACCAAATGCAATATCATTTTTGAACTCCCCCCCCCCATTTTATTTTTTAATCGAGTTTACTTTGAAAATGAACAAATAGCTCTTAGCTCGCTTAAAGGTCACTTCTTCCTCGATAAAAATTTCGGTTTTCCAATTTCCAAATAAACACCTTAAAAAGCAATAACATTTCCATTAGGAAATTCGCCGAATCGGTTTTACGACGTTGTAGAAAAATAACATGATTGCGTCACGGCGTCGTAATTCTTTAGCTTTTAAGCAATTTGGACTTTGATCGGCAGCAGACAGACAACTAAACTCATAACGCAAATCAAATCGCATCGGGAATTTATCAAAGTATCCTATCTGTGGAAATGTTGGTTTGAAAACCTTTTTAAGATTTCCATTCCTGTGGGAAATTTCGGCTACGACCTTATATCAAGACGTGATATTAATTTTAGAAAAGTGTCACGTATTTGCAAACCCTTATTTTAATGGTTGCATTTCTCGATGGCGACGTTACATATATGAGTGTTACTTCGAATGCACGAATACCTTAATCAAATAGGGTATGCTTTTGCTAAGCAGCAGGGGTGAAGATTTCAAGTATAGATGTATCTTGAATATGCATCGGGTTGCATGGTTAGTGACGATACATTTCAAATTGAATTTTCAATGGCATTTATTTATGAAAATTGACTGCGAATAAATTGCAACTGTAAGTGTAATTGATGATTCTACTCGAGTTTGAGTGGTACCATAAAAGAAATTAAGTGTATTGTGAGTACTTAGGTGCTGGGTATACTAGAGTATTGTCCCTCTTACCTTAATTCGTTGTTTAATCTGTTGGTGGAAGTAAAGTTATTCTTTATGGTTTGACACCTTCAACATATTTCCTATTGGCACCAGGTATTCGTCTGGGGTTTCTTGTCCTTATTATTTGGATTATTTATTACCATTACATGGTCTATTGTATACCTGAAAGCGGTTGTCATTGTTTATCGGTGTAAAGGCAGTCAAGGACGTTCTTCCACTTATTTTTATCAAAGCCTTTCTGGCTCATTGTAAGTCTGCTCCCTTTAGGAGTTAGATGTCTCCTAACTTTAAGTAACAATTTTTTTCAACACTTCATACTGTGTGTATAATCTGAGTAGTCTAATTGTACTTGTACCCACATAGTATCTTCAAGCATTTGAATATGTTGAAGTTTCTTAGCTCAGCCACAATATATTTGCTTGAAATTAAACAAAATTTGTACAATTGGCTCAAACTTTATGAAAAATTTGATTAAAGATTCTTGAAAATTATAAAAACTTGGTTTAAATTGATTGAAATTGCTTAAAATTACACAAAATTGTCAAAATATTGTTAAAATTGTTCAAATGGTGTAAAATCGATTTAATTTTGTTTAAAATTGCCTAATAATGCACGAAATTGTCAAAATGTTAAAATTGATTAATATTTGTTCAAAATTGCCCACAAGTTGTGCAAAACTATTAAAGTAATGAAGAATTTGGTTAAAATTGCAAAAACCCGTCACAATGTTAAAACTGTTCGGAATCGATCAAAATTCGTTTAAAATTGCTTAAAAATGATCAAGATGGTAAATTTTAACATCATTTTAGCAATTTTGTGTATTTTTAAGCAATTTAAAACAAATTTTGATCAATTCTGAACAATTTTAACATTTTGATTGTTTTTCACTATTTTGATCAAACTTTTCCTTAATTTAATGGTTTTGCTCAGTTTTTGTACAGTTTTGAGCAAATAATGAACAACTTCAATCAATTTTGACAACATATTAACAATTTTGTGCAATTTTAAGCAATTTTAAACAAATTTTGATCGATTTTAAACTATTTTGGTATTATTTCAACAGTTTTTGTGAAATTTTGAATAAATATTGAACAACTTTAAGCGGTTTTTAAAACATTTTGGTAAAGTTTGGTCGGTTTTAAACAGTTTCAGTTTTTTGCTATTGTAACCAAGTTTTCATTAACTAAATCGTTCTGAGCAACTTTTGTACAATACGACTAAGTATTCCGATTACTGTGAGATATTTACAAATCAGTAAGTTACAGTAATTTATCCTTTTTGGCTTCTACTCCCGAATTTTGCCATGGACTTTAGTTCTCTGATGTGAGTTAATGAGTAAAACGTTGCGTCATGAAAAGAAATAATCTTTAAACGTAAAATTACTTAAGTAATGATTAATTTAATGAATCGCGTATTGCTACACTCATAGCAGGAAAAACAATCCCTCAGAATTTAATTAAGTAGGTATCGAATGGAAGAAATTTTAGGTAGCAACGACAAGTATAAATGACAGTTATACAGAAAAGAACAAATTCATTGGAGCGGAAAATTGAAAATGGCTTAAATTTGAACTTATTAAGGTCGAGAAAAAGTAAGTACCTATTGGCGATTGAGGATAGCAACTGGGTTCAATGGTAACGCTCGATATTATAAATATTTTCTGGCTTGAATCATTCATTTAAAAAGTTACAGCGTCTTTTTTAAAAGTGGGAAAAAACTACACGCTTACCTGCATTTAGATAGCAATTTAAACCGACGATACAGCACTAATCACTTCCGCTACGAAAGTGAAATGCTTCGGCTACGCTAAAAAAATATTCCAAGTTCAAAACGATGTAGAAAGTTTTAAATTCGAAACTCGACCTGTTTACTGGATTGTGTTAAGTTCGTAGCTATTTTTTTTTGTGATTTCAACGAACCGTTAACGTTGAACGTTTTCGAAATGAAATTGAACGTGCAACGGGTAAATGGTATTTTTGATCCTGGTAATTACGTTGGTCACAGCATTTGAGTTTTTGTTAATGTTAACTAATTTCGGACGATATCAAATTGCTAGTAGGTCAGCGAATTTCTTCAAAGTTTCTTTAATAATCTCGCGTTTTCGCCTCTTGCTTTCTTTTTTTTTGCAGTCAACTTAATTAACCGTTTCAGTTGAACGGTTGAAGAAAGGAAACATCAAAAACATTTTAAATGTTTCTCACTTATATCGATTTTATAAAGGACCCACTGTATAGAGTTAATTTTACTTTAATTTGACGATAATTTATAAAAGAGTTGATTTTTGTAAAACGAGATATCTGGGTAAATGGATTTTTTTTTGTGTTTATAAAAAAAGTAAAAAATATATGCAAAGAAATTGAGATCGCTTAACGCTTTATGCAAATACAGTGCAGAAACCAAAAGCAGTTTAATTACGTTTAAGTCTGGTATTCGTTACTGAAACTTTTCCGGGTAGAAAGCACAATGAACTGTTTTGTCTTTATGTGTATATAACCTTTGTCTGAATAGGCTAAAGGATTTGTAAACATAACAAATGTAATTTAAAGTTTAATATGAAACTTTTATGTTTTCAAGAGAAAAACGATTTTCGAAGTTTTTCTTGATGAAACGTAAACATCGCAAGATGTGTTTTTAATTTCATGCTTTTTACGTGTAGCCAGAGCTGTTATACTTAATGCGTATAGTTGTGGATTCTTTTTTTGATGTAGGTAAAGGGTGCAGGGGGAGGTCGTGCTGAATCATATGAAAATGAAAACTAGATCAAATTTTTAAGCTGGTTGGCTTACGTCGGGTGTTTCAATTTTTTTTAATTTTGAAAGCACCAAGTACCAGGTAGCAACTTGTACATGAATGTGAATCAAATGATATAATTTGTTTGCATACGCGATAATTCTTTTCCTCTTAGTTGAAGTATACGAGTACATGGGGAGGAGGCTGGGAAGGGAAATTCCTTATTTCTCTCCCTTGAATCTGCGCCTGGATTTGTCAATCATATAGTTTCTAATTTTATTGATCTCTTCAAGTATTCCTTATTTTCAGTTCAATTACTGTACCTTGAAATTTTCTGAAAACTGCGCATTTCCTTTTCAACCAACTTACTGGTTCTTAAAACAATTATCTCGGTCTATTCCACTGAAAAAAGTTAAATTCCAAGTGAAAAATTACGCAGAATCGTTATCGTTGGCGTTTGAAACGAACAAATCGGCAACCAAATTATTTTAATAAGAAACTGGCGTCATGGTTCATCAGTTTTCTTTTCGGTTACTGTATTTTCACAGCTTTTCGTGTAAAACTGATATTTCAATGTCTACGAACAGTACCTTTTTTATTTCAGTTTTTATTCGAGGAAAAATGTTTTTAAAAATTGTACCCGAAAGTTCTGTCGTTAACATTTTAATTAACTAATTTACTTTTCCTCTTATACATTCTTTTTTGTAATGCATTTCGACAGCGCAGTAACGTTTTACTGCTTTTACTGTTAAAGAATGATCTTGAATTATGCAATATGTCTGCGCATATATCTTGTCGTAAAATATCTTAGATGAGGATAAAATTTTGATTTATTCTTCTATTTGCATTTTTTTCAGTATTGGTGCATCTTCGTATTTGTAACGTAAGATATATCACGCATAAATTAAATATTATATTCGCTTTTTTTTCGAATTCCAAAACTGATGTTTTTACATTTTTGATGTTTGCAATGATGCTTAATACTATATGAATGAAGTTCATTATGTATAACGAGAATGACTCGTTTTTTTCAAGGCCTGAATGATTTTTTTTTTGATAAGCTTTGTGTGACGAATAAATGAACTAAAAAAAATCAATGAAAAGGAGAAATAATGACATTAGGTCAATATTGATATTTTCCCTAAACGACTTTAACATTTTCTAAGGGCTACTGAGAAATGTTAATTTGCTGCGTAGAGCATTGAAAATGTTATAAGAATATTGATATTTGTGTTGGAAAAAGATACACCGACGCGACGGCCGAAATATCATGTTTGAAAGTTCCAAAAAAAACGTCATGTTTGCATGTGTAAATACATGTAAAAATAAAGTATCACGCTTTTAGCACTATTCATCGCGCGTAGGTAATATTTAACTTCTTGAAATTCCATTTAATCGTCGACTCGTAATAGGGCGATGGAAATATGCGTGTAACATTTCAATATCATTTTATCTGATTAATTTACAAGCGATATACTATAAATTAATTTAGCTTAATTACTACACTAAGCGTATACCTAAATAATTAGAAATAAGTCATGTGATGTTTTCGACCGTTTTGCTTTGAGCACAAAAAAGTGTTTCTTGAGTTATCTCTGCGTGATGGTCTTGATTTCATGAAGTTTTAATGAAATTGGAAAAAACCATGGCTATCGATTTTGATATCGTCACGCGAAAAAAAAAAGAATTTATTCAACATATTTGCCACAGTAAAAAAGAGCAAATGTGGAAACAAAAAATTGCATTCGTTCAAGTTTATATACAAGCCTGTGCTATAGACAACAATAGTAAAGTCGTAAACAGGTTTTTTTAAAATGTCTTGCCACTTTTTTTTTATTGTTAAAGTTTTCTACAATAGTGTAACTCACTATTACCACGTATGTAATTTTTTTTCTCCTCAAAATTACATTTTTTCCAGATTTTTTGCCGCATTTTTTAATAACGTGTGAGCCTGCGAAATTAAACGTATTGAGTTTTTGTAATGAAAGTGAAGCTGGTGTGATCGTTTGTATTTAAAGAATTGTCAATTTTTCATGAAATGGTTAAAGTTGCTCATGTGATGAGATATCGTCTTAAATGCGTGTCATGATGACAGTACCATGATATATCATCATGACGTGCCACCATGACTCGTCATCATGACATGATCATGAGAGTTATCACGGCAATGACATTTCATCATCATATAGCCATAGCATGTTATTTCTACGTACAACCATGACATGATCACGCGTCACTCCTGACTATGAATCATTGTCATGAGGACGTACCACGGATCATGACAATGACGTGTTTTGTGATGTACTCATAATTTTATGACTTTTTTCGTCATGTTTTTTTGTGACGCTTTATTTCGTGACGATTTCAGAGTTTGTGTGCCATAGTCAAGGTATGAAAATAACTAAAAATTCAAAAAACAAGGGTTTTTGGTTGAAAGTGTGTTTTGGATGAGAGGGGTCCTTTTCGACATCTAGTAAAGACTTTGCAAAAAAAATAGATATCGAACGGTTAGCACTATGTACTTACTCAAAATTTGCAAATTTTATTTAATATCAAGTAGATAGTCTGAATTAATATAATTTATTTGGGCCTATGAATATTTTACATATTGTTTCAACTACAAAAGTAAAGTTTCGTCAATAGAAGACATCGCGGGACAATTCAATAAGAGAAATAAATCAATTGTCAAATTCTGCCGAAGCTGCAATTCTCTTCATTGACAACAAGATGAAATGTTGATTCTTCTATAATTCGATGTTTTTCTTTGATTGAATGCTATACCGGATCCTAACAGGATTTGCTATTTTGAAGTGACTAATAGAAATTTGGTAATTCTTTTTTTCTCAACATCGTTCTTATTATAAATCCCTCGTAAAACAATATCGCCTTTATTTTCCTATTTTTCGGAAAAAATTGATGTTCCTTACAAGACGAAAGCTTCAAGTATGATTACCTCCAGTGATTGTGATTTGTTGAGAAAATGGAAGGATTTTTGAAAAATCACCCAAGTGTTATAAATGGTATCGCCGGAATACTTGAAAAAGAAAAGAAAAATTCCCCAAAATGATGCTTGATAATGATAGATTTTTATTCGGAAAAAATAAATCTAAAATTGTTCAATCTATTGTCCTGAAATGTCATCGATGTATTTTGATGTATTCTGAAATAATAGGTTCTCGAATGCGCTCTTTTTTTTTAATGAAAAAGTTTTTTCATCTTTTTGGATAATGCTAAATTAATAGAAATTGGTTTCAGTAACCGTCAGTCTGGAAAACCAATTACATTTGATGAATAAAATAAGATTAATGATATCACATGAGTAATTCGATGCGTTGAAAAAATTTTCAAAATTTACGCCTGATTGAATTAAGTAACTGCAACCTATATCGAATCGATTGATGATTGTTTATTTAAACGATATTTTGGGGTTTTGCCTATTAAAAGTTGAGCAACATTTTTTTTTGCTTATTACAACGTTGTGACGAAATCTTCGCAATGTGTTTAAATCAAAAGAAATATAGGAGAAAAAATTACTCCACTAGATGTAATTTTTTTTATAATATCATTTTTGATATTTTGAAGTCACTCTTACTATAAAAATGTGAATATTTGTACCTGGTTTTTTTTTTTTTTTTTGAAATAAACATGTGAAGTGAGTTTTACACCGAAGTAATAAAAATAAAGTTTTATACATCCATGCGTAAAAGTTTGTCTATTTTTGGTGTATAATATATAATACTATATATTTTTTTTAGTAACGCGATGACGAAAGTTTTTTTTGTCATTCTCGAAAAGAAGTTCACCATCGTCGTAAAAGTTGATGATTTTTTTGTTATTCTTTTTCCAAACTGGGTTGCGCACATTAAGATGCTTTGATTCGTAAGAACGCGGTACTTACGTATTTTGAGCCTTTTTATTCGAGTATTCTTACCTTCAGGCAACTGGTGATTTTAACTCGTCAAAAATGCTTGAAGGAAGTAGGTAATGTCTATGTGAAAATTTAATGCAGCATACAGCCATGACGATCAAAAATTTACTCAGCTTTTAGAACACTTGTAGCCCCTTAGGAATACTTATTTCGATGCTATTTTAGATTTTATTACAATATGTACTTTAAAGCGGTTCTAATTTTGTGATAAATATTTCAAGGCGTTTAAGAAACTGAGAAACGTAGCTATGTCGATTTGTGAGTAGAGAACATTGAAAAATAATATCTAACGTTCTTCGTCTCGTATTTATTCGATGATTAATAAATACGACTAGGTGCGAGTAATATCTTGTGAAATTAATTCATTTGAGTATATTAGATAATTTAGGAAAGGAATTTTGCAATGTTTTACGCATTATAACGAATGCAGTCCATTTTATGAAATTATTTCGAGTGCATCGCTAATAAAATCTGTAAATAAACGTCTTAAAAAATAAAACTAGAAAAATCCATTGATTACTTATAGGATTTAATTTCGTAGTTGTTAATTGGCATAAGTTATGTCGGCTTAAAATAAGTAGCTAATTATTGAAATTAAAATTTTACGTTTTCCTACGCTTAACTAAGAGAATAGCCGTCTAGTCGAAATAATTAACAATACAGTAATAAACGTAATAAACCTCTTTTATAAGGAAGTTTTAAAAAATCTCGTACTTTGAGCATTAACTTTACTGTTTCATGTTTGTTTCAGCTGAACGGGAAATGGGGGTTACCAGCCGTCATCTGTGATTTTTATATCGCTACGGATGTTACTTGCAGCACATCTTCCATTTTAAATTTGGTTGCCATTAGTATAGATAGGTAAGTTTTGAATATTTTACTGAATTTAGTCCATAAAGTACACGCAGAATTGGTAATAAATGTTAGCGCTTGATATCTACCTGCTTGTTTTCCACGTGAAATTGACATGATGATGTAAAATGTTAAAAAATCTTGTCCGTGTGAATACCTAAAAAATTTAAAATTGACGTAAAAGATTGGTAGTAGCTCTGCTGGATTTTTTTTTTCAATTGTTTCCCTATAATCGACATGTTTTTAGTTGAGATTTTATAAAACGAAGTTCGACATTCGTAAAGAAATAATAACGGAATTATTTCGATGTGAAGTACAAAATATACGCGAAAAACTACACCGATGTTTAGAAAATACGTGTGAAATATTTCCGAAATTTGTCTTATCTACCGATAAAACGTAGTGGCTTGGTATTTTCTTTATTTCAGAAACGAGTAAGCTCTAAAAAAAAAAGGATGAATTATAGCAAAAAAGATTTCCTAAAAGTTGGTTTAATTACAGATAAAAGGTTTTACAATAAATTACTTTATGAAAGTATTTAATTTTTTTTTGAAATTTCCTATTACACGATACGTGGTGGAATTTTTTTTCTCGACAATGGATATGAATTATAATTGTCTAAAGTTAAATGTAAATTAAAATCGTAAATTTTTCATCCAAGTTTAATTTAAGAAGAAGAAAAAAAAGTAAAAACTTAATTAACCAGATTCGTTGTAAATTTATCTGTAATTTAATAAAATTATTAATATAATTAATTCGAGTATTTCTAATTCTTATAAATAATATTAAAGCTAAAAAGTTGGAAAATGTACTTAACTTTTCTAGTGCATTAATTCGGAAATTAATGCAAAAAAAAAGAAAACCACTCCGTTGCCAACTAATAATGAATACGCATTTCTTACTTAATTCGTAGTTTTATATTCATAGAAAATACGAATTTTCCTTTTTCTTTTTAAAAAATTCCTTATGTACGGGTAATTTTTATATGAAGAAATGGCGCTTGCCAACGATACAGAAACGAGTCTTAAAAGATATTTTAAAAACTCGAACGAAATAAAGAAGAAAAACTCATAAACTCGGCGTTTTTTGTGTAATTAAATGTAGACGCTTTGATGGTGCAATTTCGGCGCAGGTACTGCAAAATACCAACATCTTTTACCAAACCCTCCAGGGGTGTTTCTATTAAAAAATGATGCAATTTCATCTTCGCACAGGGGCTTTGAAATGATACACGAATAGAAATATCATATCAATCCTTCGGATATGTGGTATTTTTAAAAGCATATACTGCACGCAGACCTGTATATTGGAAAAAGTTGCTATTTTGGCCTAATGGTCGACTTGGAAATTTCTCAACTTTTAAAATAAACTTTGAAAAGTTTTTACACTGGCAATAAGTTGGTACGTGCTTTTCTAAAATATAAACTTATTCTCGTTGCATTATTTCGAGGCGAAAATTTTCAATGAAATTATTACCAGGTATGATGGAATATCGCGTTTCGTATTTGGAATTAGCTATTTAAAAGTTGAGGTTTCTTTGTTGACGATATGCATATATGTAGGTATATGCGATTTTGTTTGTTTCATTCGTATATTCAATTTACACACGACAGTCTTAACCGAAGAGTATATGAAAAAATTAATTTATTCAGACATGCTTTCTACGTACCTTTCATAATACATTTTCATCATTTACTTAGTTGCTATTGAAGATTAGATAATCATCCTGTCCTTGTTTAATATAATTATAAGGTGTTAAGCTTTCATATTGCTTAATATTAAGTTTTGAAATGCATTTGGCAGCAGACCCTCTTATTCATTTATATAGAATGAACTTCTCTCTTATCTCCATTTACTTTTATAAGTTTATGCATATATTTCAAATTCCGTTTGGCAATCCACTCAACTCATAGTTCCTAATATTCTTACAGTTGTAACTTGGAAATCCGTCCTAATGCTTATTAATGGATTTTGGAATAAAACAAGGTCCATTACTATGGAAATGATACCTCTGCAAGTAATTTCAGCGACGTAAATTTAATCATAATATTTCGATAGACTTGCTAATTTCATAGTTCATACTTGCACTCGAAGGAGTAAAGATATTAATGCTGACTAAGTTGCAAATTTTGGAACAAATCTTTGTAATATTTTTCAAATATTGTTAAGCTTTTGACATTTTCATGTCTTGGCTATGGCACACAGAATCGAAAGTCGTTACAAAAAAGCGTCACGCGGTTATCATTGTAAACCATCATCATGGCGACGTGTCATAGTCATGAGTAACATATACGATTCCACCGACCGTTGTAATGGTAACATGGCATGCTCACGTGTCATGCTCATGAGTGATTATCATGTTTTGGTCATATGTCGAATGACATGTCATGGTGACCTGAATAATCACATATTGTGGTGATATGTCATGACGTTTTCATGGTAGTAGGCAAAGTGATGATATGTGATGACCATACCCGTGATTAATTTACCATCTCAAAACGAGTTTTACGCCATATATTCACGTGCAACCAAAAATATAATTTCGTGATTTTTTACCCAACTTAACCTAACCTAACCTCTCTTTCAGGAGGTACCAAGGTCTGTGTGATTTTTTTACTTTGTTTTTACATTAGATTCAGAGGAACAACAGGAAATTTTTCGCTTAAGAACAAAGAATATCTGTTGCTGCGGCCCCCCCTCCAATAAAAATCTGTTTTCCTATGCCAAGTTTTTTAAATGACGGTGGGAGGGGAGAGAGTGATATAAAATTTCAAAAATTTTAAGAATAGAAGTTGAAAAAGTTTCCCGAGTTTAGTGAGGGCCAAAATTTTTAAAGTAGAACGTTACAAAGTGTTGAAAGATTTTATTAGGTTTTTGTTTCCTCTCAAAAAAATTGCCCCGAGATCTATCATCTTTATTGTTCTTAAAATTGTAGAGAAGGGGGCAAGGGGGATACCTTGCTCTGATGCCAGCTACTTGAAAGGGTTCAGAAATTCTTCAGTGGATAAGTATTATCTGCAAATTGAAGAGGTAACCCACAATATTTGCCCTGGGCCCATTTTCGCTCTCGACGACTCTGGTGTCTGGTTGTTTCACCTTTAGCACCACTGATTAGATTATTCAAAATATTTCATAATTTTTTTAACCAGTTGCTTGATAAAAAAGGAGGTTCAAAAATTGAGAAAATATTAAAAATCACAATCTTTCTTGAATAGAAAAATTTCGTTTTAGAAGCACCCAAAAATCAAAGTATTTCGCAGTAAACTAAAATACCACTTTTACCGTAAAATCCTTGTTTTCGCCAATTGTCATTCCTACGACGTAAACTTCATAAAATGCACTATCTGTGTATTGTGAAAAAAATTCAAAGTCGTCTCACTTTACAGTCCTACGACGCATTCGATTGGATAATCGTAAACTTAAAGCAATTTGCAGACATGTGAGTACCTTTTTCGAATTTCTTCGCTTTGTTTCAAACGTATCGTGAAAGTGTTGAAAATTGAATTTCTATACCCACGCGCTACCACGTTAAAATGTGTTTAAACCTAGTTTGAAATCGAGTTTGAAACATTGTAATGAAATCAAGTACCTACGTTTCTATACATGAAGTTTTGAAAAAGTTGTATGAATGTCAGTAAACATGACGACGATCGAAAACCGTCGAAGCGCCGTAACGATAATCCGTCGACCACACAGTAAAATTTTGATGGAAAATGCCGAACACGATGTAATTCTAGGGCTAAAAATCACGAAATCCCCTTACAACTGCATAGATTTTTATTTACATACACTTTGTTGGATAAAAACGAGCAGATGTTTTTTTTTAACGTATTCTTTTTTTTTGGAAGAAAAAATAACAAGCGTTTTACTTTTTATGGCTTTGCTCTAATACAAACGTAAAAGCAATTCTGCCAATAAATTTAAAATAATGTGTTAGAAATTCATGACAAAGGCCTCTTGTGAAAACTATTCGCATATAGAAGAATTTTTCAAAAGGCGGGAGCAAAGCTTTAAAGAAGGCTTGTTTATGTGATGAAAAATCATATAAATATGACGACTATAAAGTTTATTTTACGTTCATAAAACGGTCAGAAGTAGTTTTTTCTTGTTTCTATGGTTTGTTTGGCTTTTTGAGAGAACAAGCTGAACGTAAATGCATGTGGTTAATTCATCTGTGTTTGTTTGATGGTTACTTCGGAAGAATGTTAAAATGTTCAGTTGTGTATAAAGGTAAAAGCTGAGAGACCATTTGGGTCATTATAGGATTATACAGGGTGTCCCAGTACCAGATAGCATCCCTTCACCAGTGATTCAGTAAACTCATACCATGTTCATGAATGTATGTTTTCCGACCTTATGAATGGAAGGAGTAGAGATGTACTCAGTTCTTAATTTTTTGTTTCCATTTCGTTTGAGATTTACTTTAACGTGGTATGAGTTGCCTATATTGCTAGTGAAGAGGTGCTAACTGGTACTGGAACACCTTGTATGCATAACGAAGGCTTCAACATAGTTAATTTCCTTCTTTAATATGGAGCTTTTTTTTTATTCCGGCGTTTTTAATCGTAACGATTGTTTTGTCAACTACCCTGTGGAATATTAAGAGAGGGATTCCGATTTTATTGAACCCTCTTAATGGTTTCAAGAATTAAGAAATTATTTCAAATCCTGTGATTTTTTTTACTAAAAAATTTAAAAAATTGTGAAATTTTGTGTATTCTAAGCGATTACATATACAAAAATTGGTCGAATTCGCATGAAGTAAACGATCGCCTTTTTCTGAATTCAATTTATACGGTCACGATAGTCATGAGATATTCATGTAGTCTAAAAATTATTGGTACGATATAAAATCAGCTTACAGCCATTTCGTAACATGAGTAGACCATAAATAAATAAAAAGATCAACGTGACCGACTAAATAGAGTTATTTTGATGCTGCGTTCGTAAGCTGGAAAATTAAAAGAGCATAATTGCCTTCTTAAAAGAACAGCCGTATCGGTAAATTAAAATTAAATATTAAAAGTTCAACTCGAGAAATCTAACGCACGAGATAAAATATTAAGAAATTTCAGATAAAAAAAAAGTTTGCCGGCAAAAGTGAATTTATATTCTTCAAACGATACAGGCGCTTTGTGAAAAGTTACCGAGTGAGTACGTAACTACGTATAATATTGAAATTGGAAAATCGCGTATATAGGTAACATATTCTACTTAAAATTCTTTTATTTGTGATGGAAGTGAAACTTTTTTCTCATAAATACGCTTAAAAGAATTCATTCAAAGTTCAAACATACGATAAAATTGCGAAATTACTTTTCAACTTACTATTCGATACAAGTTCAATATTTTGAATAATGATATCATTTGTGATGCGGTTTGTTATTTTATTTGTTTTTCTCAAGCTTCTGGGTGTTTTTGAAAGGGAGAGGATTTTTATGAAAATTTTCTTTCAAGGTAAACTTGTGTTGGTTAATATTTATCTTAGAAAAATATTTATCAATTTTTTATTAATAAAGTACGTAGGTGTATTTTTATTTTTCGAAATTTTCAGTTAATGTATTTTCTATAGTAAAAAAAAACACACACACAGATCCAAGGTTTTTTCGCTTCTTTTGTCGCCATTGAAAAGAAAAAGGAAAAAAACAAGCTTTTACTTGATAGGTACTTCTTAACTATTATATTGCGTTTTTTTTTAGTATTTTTCCCTTTTTCATTCTTAAATGGTAAAGTAATACATTTAACAGATACGACGAACGTTATCACATTACATAGCCGTTTTACTTTTTCCAACGTGGAGTAATAATCCGAAAAAATTCTCCGTTTTTAAGCTCAACTAGTACACCTGCTCAGCTTTGTTTTCAAATTAAATTTTTGAAAGTTGTTCACAAATTGTCATTTGTGTTTCCCAATGTGCAACTTCGACTTGGTCGTTTCGTTTTGCAACTATGTGACGACAGTGATTCGAAATTCGTGGATTTGCTGTAGTGTATTTGAAATTATGAATATTCATGAAGTATTCCAAACGACTATATTAAACGAATCAGCGTTGTCCACTAGTTCGGCGAAGATATGTTTGCAGTGGTCGCTTGTGATGGTACTGATTACCGGAATCGCCAATGTTAGAACAAGAAATACGTTTTACGGTCGTTGGCAGATTCTTTAACTGTGAAATAATGTAAATTTTACTCGGAAACGTGCTCGCGTTGTATTCGATTATGGCGAAAAATATTCCAACATTGGGGGTATAATGGTGACGAAAACTCGCTGCTGTGTTCAGACTTGTTGGGTTAATTAGATGAATATATAATGAGTAAAGTTCCTAATGTAAGATCGGGTTTAAGAAAAGAAAAACATGATTCTATGGAGAAATTCGTCCAATCGTCGTGCCCGAATAATTTCCACTTAATAACTTCCCGCGTAGTAAGACCACAAGTGTTACGGTATCATATTTAGAGCTTGCGGTGGCGAACTCCTTGCTCGAGTTAAACGTTGTGAAATTCTTAACGGACGCGTGTAATTTTTGCGGGGTTCTTAAATTTCAACTATTTAATTTCTATACGTTATTATGTCTTTTGCAAGTCCCAAGTGGATGTAAATCTATGCGACGCGATTATTTTGAACTTTTAACTCGTTATATGGCCATTGACTTATATGAGGAGTAATCATCGCGCAGATATTACCTTGTAGTTCTGAATATATACGCAGACTCGTGAAGGAAAAAGTTTCTTTATAAACGAAAGTTTAGAATTTTCTGTTTTTTTTTTTTCATAATAAGTACACAAATTACTATCTGAATTCTCATCAAAAATAAGGCGTCTTATGTGAAAGTCTGATGTTTCGTTAAAATAAACCTATATATGTAAGTCAGATATTTGATAGCGATAAATTTCAAGTAGGTACATATTTTGATGTTTTTAGCTCATATGAGATCAAAGTATTGAATTTTCATTAATAGATTGTAAGCATACTCAGTAGAAAAACCCCTTCAAGTTCTCAGTGTATGGAAATTTCTTGTTTTAAACATAAACCAAGTGAAAAGATATGGTGTTTTTCGTTTTTGTCATTATAATCCGCTGTAGATACTTTATGAAAATTGCGTAATTTACGACATGACATTAATTTCATGAGACATTGAAATGGTGTATACGAGATGTTAGATTAAAATATTCGTCGATGATTATAATTTAGTTTTCTATCCTCGCAGAATTCTAAATTACTTACCGAAAATGATCGAATTTCAGTTGATTTTGAATATTTTATTTTTTAATTGAAAATTCTTATAGATTTTGAAAAAGAGATCTTTCATGTAAATTACTGGAAATTGATAAATTATTCCTTGAAAAAATGAGAATAGGACTTGTGAAATTATGTCCATAGAGATTGCCAGCTCTGGATTTCTGGAAACATTCAATCCGTTTAGACCCATATTTCATGTTCAACTTTACAGGGAGAAAGTGCATACAATAGCATCTACATAGGTACAACAAAACCAATTCAAAAAGCTCAATTCTAAGATACGTTTCTTGCAGAGATGTCCTGGAGAATGACGGAAATCAGCTTGCGTGCGGGTACACAGCACAGTGACACATTTCCATGTGGCTTCGTGCTCGCCTCCCTAGAAGTGGCAACATTCAGCATTTCTGACATATCATTACCATATCTATCATCATGACATGTTGCATGCTTGTCATCATGATAGCTCCATGAGATGTCATCATAATGCGTCACCAGGACATGATCATGACTCATGAGTCATGACGCGTCACTACAGTAACAATAACATCATAACATTATCATGATATGATCACGACTCATGATGTATCACCATCACAACGATGCGTAATCATGACATGACCATGACACGTCACCATGACAGTAACGTGTCATCGTAACATGTGCCATTGTGACGTATTATAATAATATTTCATGACGTTTTTTGTGACAAAGGACTTCGTAACAATTTTCGAGTTCGTGTCACAGCTAAAATTTGGCCTTGTTGAGGAGGATGGACTTTTGCTCAAAATTTTCTAAAATAGAAAAAAATAATGAATTATCTGCTAACAAAATAGGGATTAAAATACGTAGATAAAAATCTCGTACAATCAACTAGTTACGCCAAAGGTTCATTGAAATAGGCTGTTTTTCATGATATATCGCGGTTGCTACCACCGTGTAGGGATCAAGCCAAGAAATTAAATGATATAGGTAAGACAAGCAGAAAAAAGGGTCTCCAAAGTATGAAACCTAACATACTTGATCCCTTAATATCATCTTTTGTATTTATGGCGGCAAACAACGGACGGTGTTATAATAGTGTATTGAAAAGAAAGTACAATAAAAACAAAAATCAAATATAGCACTAGAAAAATGTTACGGAAGTTGTTGACAGCTGATGTGTTGAAATTAAATCTTGTTCGAAATAAAAATTAGCATATCGGGTCGAATTTGTCGGCAGGCATATGGCATTTGAAATTCAGGGATTATCGTCCGTAAAACCATTCGAAAATAATTTGCTGGCTTAAACTCGTCGAGAATCTAAGGATCCTCGATAGAATTTCTCAATTCTATATAAACTACGTTACGAAGGAATAGTGCGGTTAACCTTATTTGGAAATTTTGGCCTAATTCTTAAGAAACGATTTCTCATCGGCTTTGCATACGATGATAAATGAAAGCTCGTATTGTTGTGTTCGTCGGTGTTTAAAATAAGTGCGTGCGTCTGTAGCATGTATGTGGGTTGTGGGTAAATGGTTTATGGGCTCTTGAACCAGCATGGAAGTTTTTGATGAGCGTCATACGGTTAACCTCAAACTGATTTATTTTGCTTGACAATTCTTTATTTTTTTACGAGGTGCTTTATGGCGTTGGCTAGACGCGCATTTTTCCCTTTTTTGTTAGGTGCCCGTGGATGAAGGGTTTTTACGTGCTATTGTGATTTCAGGTATTTCGTCAAACCTATGATCAGCCATAGAAATATCGTGTATCAATTTTTAGTTGGAATTCGTTCCATCAACGAAATCAACTCCGTGAACGAGTACGTGGGTCATTTATCATTCATCATCAAAAGAAAAGTAATTTTTAGATGTAAATGTACCACGTCGGACAAACTACTGCCATTTGTCAAGCCCTTATTTACTGAATAAAATTAAATTTTCCGTTCGTAGATGCTTTTAATTCTAACGTTTAAAAGTTATATATTTAGTCGAAGGGTTAAAAAAAAAAACTTTCTTGAGAAAAATCGTCGCGTATACTCGTGAAAAAGTTTGCAATGTCACTTACCTTAGTAAGTTCTGAAATTTATAGTTTCCAAACGAATCTGATTTCTCCCGTGTGCTCGATTGTACGGAGATGATATTATTATAAATTGTATTTCGTTTATTATTTGAATTAATTTTATCTGATTTTCTTTCCCCGTATTTACTTCCTTTAAGAAAACAAAAATCTCAACCTTGACCAAATATTTGAACAACAAAAATGCTCATTCGTATCGTACATAAACTCATTTTTATTCAACGACGTTGATAATTTGATTAAGAATTTCGAAATAAACGTTAGTAATCTCCGTGAGCGGAAAGCACCCTGGTGCGTCAATAGAATTTTTCCTTTCCTATAAAACGCTTCAATTGGCTAAGGTGTGTGAAATTGTTACTTTTTCAACATATTTGCCCGCTTTTTCAATATTTTTCATGTTGAAAAAGGCTAAAAAGGGCCCAGGTGGTTTTACAAAACTGCTATATTGGCCAATCGGCTGGCGAAAAAATCGAAGATAAAATTCTTCGTTCCCTGGAGGTAGAAAGCGCCAAAAATAAGGTAATACATTATTCATACAAACAGGACACCTACAGGACATTACTTTTGCAGCATCTTGGAATGTTTACGTGTGGTAATCTGGTTATTTTGTTAACCTCGTTTATACATTTTGGTTGAAATTTTGCAGCATGTACGAGTAGTTTATTTTTGAAAGAAAAGTATCTATTTTACTCTGAAAACCACACGAATATCTATTTAATATTCAACCAAGATCATCTTCATGGTGTCTCAAGATTTTACTTTTAATAAGTGAATTGTAATGATAGAGATCCCAATTTTTCAACTTGTTGAGGTGTTTTATATAAAACTGTCTTGAAAAACTCACATTATGATGATTTTTTTTTCAAAATAAAAAAATAAATTAGATTTTAGATTTGTTAGAGGAAGTGTTTAGTGCTTTGACTAGGGTTCGCCGCACCTTCAAATTTTCACGTATCTGCGTTTCCATTCCTATTCCAATGAAGCCTTTATTTCTTGTATTAGGAATTTTCCAGAGATAAACCGAACATAGCTTGTGGGTGCATTGCGGTTAAATCAGTTGTACTTTATATTATATTACGCGTTTAATCGTAAATCACATATCTCTTTACCTTTACTCGGGCAAGAGATATAAAACGAGTTTTAACGTAGATACAGAATCAAGCGGTATACTAAAAAGTAATTTATATGGAAATAAAGCTTTTTGAGAAAGTTCATCCGAATAAACGAAACAATAAAGTAAACGCAAAGAATGCACCACGTACAATAACTCAGTTTTAAAATAGCCAAAAAGCCAAATTTACTTTTTATAGGTACTTTAGAGACTCTTTTTAACTCAATAACCATTTCATTTGTCGAGTAATATTTGTCTTTATTTTTCCTTTCTCGTTGTTGCGTATCCTTTATTTTATTGTTCTTTCGGTAGAGGCCAATTTTTAACTATTCATCAGTAAAATTATATAATGGAGTTGAAAATCTGAATACAGTAAGTTAATATTTAAGATTAAGGTATTTTTATGCAGTCGATAAAACGTTCAAGGTGAAATTTAGCACTGTACAGGTTTTCTAAATTTATGAACATTTTTCGAATTCGCTAAATTTTAATTAATTATAAAAACCCAAATTGGACAACGTATTTATTGATTATTAAATTAACTATTATTCGTCAAGTTTCTCCTTTTATCGAAAATATTCTATAGAAAATGCCTTTCCGCAATATTAGCACATTTTTTATACTCCTTGAAATAGGTACTTAAACTACATCATCAAAAAGATTCTCTGTCCTCTTTTTCAGAAAATTTTTTCCTCTATTTCAAAATGAAGACATAATCCAGTTTAGAAATAATTGCTACCTTTTTTTTTCAACTTTTTCGAAATGAGTAATCAAATAGTCTTTCTTGCGCGAAACAGTGGCTATTTTTCGTCGATAAGTCCATGTGCAACGACATGTAAATATGAGGAAAGATTCCAGGAAATAACTTTATTTACCGAAGTTGAAATAAATAAACGGGTTTCTTTGATAGCTGCACTTATGTTAGTCACGAATTTCACGGTGAAATGTCTTCTTGTACATTTATTCTGTTTTCACCAAGTATATACTATGTTGACATAGGTTGGTATTGAAACCAGCAAGAATTCCCTGCTGGTCGTTACAAATTGCAATTTCGCTGTATTTTATTGTGTGACTGGTTGAGTTTATAAAAATGGTGTTGGGAAGTATATATGAGAATAGCGTATTAGATTCGATATCATAATCCGAATTGTTGAGGAAACTTTGAAATAATATCATTTCAATATATTTGAGTGAAAAGGCAAAGGCACCGTAGCTGTGGTTGGTACGATTGTTGTTGAATTTTTACAAGTTGGTACATATTCGATTTTATGGCGCTATTTCTTGGGAAATAGTTTACTGATTTGAATATTTTATCGGCTAAGAGCCTGTATTGGTTTTCAAGATGTTAACGACCTTTTTAGAGGAAATATTCCAAGTTTATACATGCAAACGAAACGTCTTGAACGTTACAGATATAATTAACAGAATCTAAACGTTAAATGCGTTTTAATTAAAGAACAGAAAAACCGCTGACTTGGTGTTTGAATTTAAACTATTAAGTTTATCTTTCAAAATATAAGTTACTTCCAATTATTAGTAAACCAGACTCTGACGCACGTGTTTTCAAAATTAGCTCAAAGATATTGTACCACATTGCCGAATGAGTTATAGCGGAGTTCATGCGACCGCATTATGCTGTACGGCCTGCTTGAGTCTTGAAAATTGAAACAAACTGGACAAAAACACGATTGCAGAAAAGTTCAAGTGACTGGCGACGAATTCGTTACGTATACGTGACTTTAACTGCATGAGTTCTGTTTAAACAAATTAAATACTTCAAAACAGCACCCAACAGTCGCATAAAAGTGTTTATGTACGACCTTTGTACGGCTTGTTTCCGCAACGTATTGTGTCATATTCGTTTAGTGTGTAAACTACCGCATCATTGTTCCCAGTACGGCGTTTTCTATTTTTCGCGCACATATTTTCCCTGTTTTGATTTGGGCCGAGGGTTGTTTTAGTATTTTTTTGTTGACGTGAATTTTTACCCGAAATTTCACCAAGTAAACAACGATACGGGGTTTTTTGCCCATGAATTAAATATGAATAATTAGAAGTACTTGCACGTAATTTCCAGATTTAAACAAGCTGTTGTTTTAAACATTTGAAAAAATATATCAAATGGTAAATTGCTGATTTATTTTGGAATGTTTATTTTTTCTTCTGAATTTAAAGCGAATTTATATCTCGCTTGGTAGTTCGAGTTTCAATGGTTGTTGGACAGGTACATAACAATTTGAAATTTCTCGAGCCCGAGAAAAGCTGAGTTCGGGGCAAATCCCTCTCATTGGCTCTTAGTCCCAGATACATCTATTAAAAAGTTAATTAGAAATATTTACCTTCTAGATTTAAATGGTAAAAAATGGAAATTTATAATGGCACCAAAAAAATCTTGAGCATTGTACTACGCATACAAAATAATATAAATCGATATTTGTAGGTACGTAATTTTACGATTAAAAAATACTAACACATCGAAATACACCCCTGGGTATTTTGCGTAAAAATAGCGGCGTTGCAGTTATAAATTGGACATAAATTTACTTATTCGAAACGTTCATTAGCGGGGTTACGGTTAAGATAGTTTTTGTGAAGCGATAGATGTGGAATAAGTACAAAAAGGTCTTCACTTTTGGTTTGGCCATTATGTATTAAAATTATCATAAATTTTAAATCTATAATTCTACGCGATTCTATTGGCGGAAAGTTTCAACCCTTTTGTAATATGTTTTTTTTATTGTTGTAAATTATGGTGCTAATAATAAATGAATAAGTAATTAAACTAAAACAAATCATCAAATGCACGTATGTTTTGATACCTGAATAACCTCATTTTGTCTACACTTAAGAAAACTTGTTAAATAAAAAAACACCTCAAAACACCATGTGACCGTAGGAAGATTAACCTCACAAAATGAGTAGTAAAAGAAGAAAAATCTTGTACAGAAATTTATCACGTTCGTTTCACACAAGTCGTTGAAAAATATGATGAAATTACACAAATGCTTTCTTTTAAAAACTTTTAAAGTTATTTTTTTTGCTTTACAAGTTGTACCGAGTAAAGAGCAGACAAGTAACACGATCTTAAAAACCGTAAAAATATCGCATAATAAAAGTACCAACTCGTTTAAGGGTGAAAAAAAAAATGAGAAAAACGGAAGAAGGAATGAGGAATAAGTCTATTCACATTCGGAAATGTTTATTTCTTTGTTCGGTAAATAAATGAAGCGAAAAATTGATTCGAATGAGATAAATTGAATGGAAATATTTAACTGTGTTTAAAACTCTTTTTTCATTAATTTTGCGCCACTTTGCAATTCGTGACATGTGAAAAACTTCTTCTTACATGTTCATGAATGAAGAAGCAAGATCGATTTAAGGTAACACTTGATGCATGGGTCTTTAATTAATTTTCTACGCTCATATATTACATTATGTGGTTAACTACGAGGTGTAGTGTTGATTAAAAACCATTCCAAGCTGATGTTTTATCATTGTATTATGTAAATTTTCTTTTTTCAAGACCTCTTAAATTAAAAATGAATAGAATGAGTTTGCTTGAAAAGTGGGAAAAAACTATCGAATACAATGTAGGTAGTTATTTATAAGAT
This sequence comes from Maconellicoccus hirsutus, assembly GCA_003261595.1. Classification (NCBI taxonomy): domain Eukaryota; kingdom Metazoa; phylum Arthropoda; class Insecta; order Hemiptera; family Pseudococcidae; genus Maconellicoccus; species Maconellicoccus hirsutus. Next base: position 51,266 of record QBDW01000874.1, read on the forward strand.
TAGTAAGATACAAATATAAAACGGATGTTACGATAAAATGTCAACTCGACCGAGAAAAAAAAAGAAGGAAATAAGGTAATATTTCAATATAATGGTAAGAAAAGAAAAAGAAGATAGTTGTTTATACCTATTGTAGAAACATTTACTGTTAATGTGCTTCATTGTACTCATCCTGCCTTCGTTTATCTCATAAAACCGAAAACGCGGTAATCAGCCGATGGAGGTTTAACCGATTGAACAGGATGACAAATGAAAATTGAATACTTTAACACTTTTTAAGCTCGTACTTCCTAAATTGTGAACAATCGCTTTGCGTAAAGATGTATGGTGTGTTTTTACAAACACAACCATAACCTACTACGATCATTATAATTATACGGATGTATCACGATGAGTTATTTTTCAAAAAATGATACATTAGGTACGCCGTTTTGACAAAGGGAAAAACGGCGAGAAGCTTTTGAAAGGACTGAATACTTGTACAATTAATTACATCGAAATGAATATACATTATTTTTTAGACGAATTTTACAACTCCATCGAGGTTGTATGAATGTAGAAACACGTGTATGAAATTATGATGATGGGTATCCGAAAACCTTTCATTGAAGTAATACTTGATTGTGGAAAGGTATTTTTTCTCTAAATGGTGGTTTCTTTTTTCTTAAATTTACCAAAAACTGAGAAATTAATAAATTTCGATTTACTCTTTTTCTCTTTCCGAACTAATTTAAGTGTTTTTGATATTTTCTTGCCTTGACTATGGCACACAAACTCAAAAATCGTCATGAAATCGAGCGTTACGAAAAAATGTCATAAAGTCGAGTAACGAAACACGTTATTATCATGATGACGTGTCATGGTCATAAGTGACACGTCATCATGTCATGGCGGCATGTGGTGATAACATGCCATGGTCATGTCATTATCGTAGTGATATGTCATGAGTCATGATCATGTCATGGTGATAGACATAATGATGACATGTCAGAAATGTTGAACGAAGGCGGACACGAAGTGATAAAGAAATATTCGTATTGAGTCCTTCTTGAAACCGAATATAAGAAAATACATTTCTATTTTCAACCTTCATTAATTTTTAAAAAATTACTAAAAAAATGTTCACCGTGTCACTCAAATTTAAAATATTATTGCAAGAAAATTACTCGAATTTATTCTCCGTCGACTCGGTGCCTATCTTAACATTCTCGAATTAAAGTACACATCCCACTGAGATTAACGAGACCCCAGACGCCAAAAAAATTATACAAATTAATGTTAATGAAATAGTAGGTCTTCGGGGAAATGCCTATATTGTCATATACATTGAATGATATACAACAGGGATTCTGCTCTATTGAATACACTTAAGCTTGCCTACATTATATCGTGATAAGATGATAATTCAGTGGAAGATGATTTAGAAATAAATTTTTTCAATTTTGGTACATTTATGCTCAAGAAAAAGCTATTCATATTTAAAGAAATTGTTTTTCACGATTATTCAGCCGAGGTTTTTATTTTAATCGTTGACATTTTCCCGTTGAAATCGTCCTAATAGACGATGTATTCACTGAAGGGAATTTAATTTGGAAATGTATTGAAATCTTAAAAAAGGAACATTGGTTTTCAAATAAAAAACATAACTTTTTAACCTCAACATGAGTTAGAGTTTCACCTTCGTGTTATATAATTTAGTAATCTTCGTTCTTCTCGTTAAATGGGCGTTTGATTGCATTCCGCCATTCTCATCATTATTAACTTGAAGTTGATAAGCTTTTGGAGAAAATTTCATACATATTGTACATTTGTGTAAGAAACTGTTATTATGTTTAATAATGACGTAACTCTCACGACGTTTGTTAAAATTGAAAAAGTTTCACGAGATGGGGGTAAAATTAGACAGCGAGTCTTTCGAGTTTGTTTAGTTACACAAGGAATACAGCTCGTAATGATGATTTAAACTTTTCATTTGATTCTTTTTTGTGGTATGTAAGGACAAATGGTCGTTTTGAGATGGTTCCGTAGATGCGTACCTATGTCAAATTTACAAAAAAATTATTAATTTATTCACATAATAGTTCTGACTTGTGACAAATAATATGCTAGATTGGAAACAAATCACCGCCAAGATTTCAAAATGGTTTGAAAAACTCACATGCCATAAAGAAAATTCTACGAGTACATACGATGATAAATGCGTTGTGAAAGTTTGAGTAATAATTAGTAAGTATTATATATTCATGCTGAGTCTGCCAACGGTATATTCTCGAGGATAATATATCCGTGGAGAATTTCATAACGATTATTTGAATGGTTGACAGTTTTGAAAGGGTATTTTTTTATTTGTTTATTTTCTTAACATCCGCGTGTAATAAATTACGCATATTAAAAAAAGAAGAACTACGAAGTCGCTATATGAAGACACGAGAAGGGAAAGTTGGAAAAAAAAGTAAAAGATGAAAAACCATGAATAAAGAGGAAAGTTAAAATGTTGCTTTTCCGTTATCAATCATGTTATCACGAAAAAGGGTACACTTAACCTGCGTCACCATTGACCAAGTGTGTTTTTCAAGCGCATCTGTTTCCAACTACTCGGCTATTTTTCTACCCATATCATGGGTGGCTATAAAAAGACACCCGCGATTCGCCGTTGATAAAACTTATTGCGTTTTCAGATAGGCGCGTATAATTCGTGAAATTACCGGTATGGCCGGCGCACGTATTACAGAGCTTTCTCATTGCTCGTTTCACTTGACAAACGCGCACATGACGAGTTTAACGTCATAGAAAATGTCTTTTTACGAGGATGTTTTTATTTTTAATGAGCTACGAGATTTAATATGAGTACGGCTTGAAAATGATTTCTAATTGACGCGGGACTTCGTAGTATGCGCGTTCGTTTCGATATGAATTGTATTTACGGCGAATCGGTTAGGCAATTTAATTGACGCGGGACTAACTTGCTATGGATTGTATTTACGGCAAATCGGTTAGGCAATTTATCGTACACATGTTTTAACGTAGAAGAAAAAACGTTTGGAAGTTTAGCAAAAGTTTACTTTTTCTTATTTACCGTTGAAAGTACGTAATACGTATTTTTTTACTTTGCAACTTCAACAAATCATCAAGTATAAACCTTCATGTTTGGTGTACTTAACTATTTGGTTAGTTGAAAGCGTTGCAGGGAAGATTTCTTATAGAAATGTATGTAGACAATTTTTTTTACGTCGAAGCGACTGTCTGTTGACATGTATTCATATTATATGTATGAGCATACATATATGGCGAAGTACGATATACGTCTTCGCTTAATTGAAGATTTCTGATAGAATGCTCTCAGTAGAAGAGCACAAAGAAAATCTCGTCGTGTTGTGAACACAATTGAAAAAAAAAACGTAAGTGTAAACCTTACGATGTTAAACATGTTATTAAAAAATGAATTCAATTTAGTATGTACGTTTCATTTTTCAGTTGCCATTTTTAATACTCGTTTCCTATATTACTCAGCAACGTTGAACGGTTTAGCCCGAAATTAAATTTATAATCCGGTTTATTCAACGCGTAATGCATGGTACGCGATACGTACTTATAAGATTTATTTTTTAAAATCCAGCTTCTAAATATACATATCAAAAATGTAACATATAGGTATCTGATTAATGAAAAATGCTACGTATAATGTGAAACGAATTTCTGATTACAAGAACGCGTATTGACTGCGTACCATTAATTTCAGATTTTTGTAAATTGCGAAATCTTTTGAAAAATTATTTACGTTTCGTATTAAAGTCACCTAACGTCGGATGAAATTCCGTGTCGACGGCTTAAAAGATTTTAATATTAATTTTTATTCGTCTTTCGAGCTTCTAAAAGGAACTGACGGTTTGCCCGAATAATTTTTCAATTTATTTTCAAAATAGAAAATCAATTACAAACGTTTAATTTGTATTTTATCGCGCCAAAATGCGTACCTTTTTCTTCAATTTGATCGAAGCGTTTCCTATTTTCGCTTCGATGAAAACAGATGTTGATTTTGGGTAGGCAATCGTGGATATTAATGGGATCAGCGTGAAAGTTAGGATTGTGATTTTATTCCAAGCTTTTTGGTATTTTTTTCGCTTGTATATTCGTAAATATATTAAACTGATCGAATGAAAGATTTGTTTGCCTGTTTTGAAAATACTTTAATTTTTAATCACTTGGTTTGTTTACATCTTTCATTTGTTGAAGTAATTTCCTGCGTATGCAAGTATAATAAGCAATGTAGAAAGTAATTTTGTTAGATGAAATTTATCTTTCACTCGTAAAGAAAATAATTCAGCGAATCAATCTTTCAATCAGCTGATAACTTACTCGGATACAAAAATTTCAACTCCTTTTTATGTATTTTCCAAACAATAAATACATACGTGATAAATGTTTAATTAATTACTTCGAATTGAGATTGAATTTAAAAGACTTTCAAGCAATTTTATTGCTATGTAGATACCTTCTTTTTGGAAAATTTTATCATTGGAATTTCGCACCTTAAAAGAATATGCTGAGTGATTGGATTTTTTCCAAGCAGGAACGTTAAGAGCGAAAACGAGCCAGGAGAAAATATTCTGATGCCGTGGTAAACTTATGTACGATACTCATCAACCATACGAAACAGGGGAAAATTGCTTATGTGTAGTATTATTAAATAACTTGAAAATTTTTGGGACTTCCTAGAAAGCTGAGTGTTCCTCTTGCCCCCCCCCCTCAACAGGCTCTGTCATCCAATGTTAATAAATCTTATGTATCACGAGTTCCGAATAATTAAGCTGAGATTTCGATGATATTCTTCTATAATTTTTATTTCACATCGCAAATTGACCAGGTACCTGATAAAACATTTCCTTACTCTGGGTGAAAATCGTTATCAAACATCTTCGACGATTGAAAGTCGATGGTCTTTAATTTAAATTACATGCAAAAAAAGGTAGAAAATGTCATAGTGACATTTTAAAGTTCCTATTTAAATTTCTTCGCAAAAAAGAAAGCAACGTGATAAATGACTCGAAATAAGGGGTAAATAAGAAGGACGTAAAAATCCATAGAGTAAAGAATACGCAAGCAAAGTAAGGCAACCAACAAAAATACTTCGTATATGATTAATGGGTTATAACTTGTAGTAGGAAGACATCCAGAAGAAAAAAGTTATTTAAAAAAAACTGCAACGATGGTCATGTGATTTCAATAACGCGAAAAATTACCGGAACGTCGACGATAACGTGTTCTTTTTTTCAATATTTTAAATTACGATAATATTTTATTTCGTTAACGACGCTTTACTATGTTGGTATAAAATTAAAAGCGCTGAAAGTAAAATATCGGCTGCATTTTACCTGTTTAAAAACTTGGTATAATATAGTTTCATTAAGCGTGAAATAGCAATTCGGTGGCAATTTTTTAGCTTGTTAATTCCATTTTATTAGAGGCCATTTTTCGTTTTAGATTTAGACATCTCATTAAGTAGAAGTACTTTTAAGGCTGAATCTGGAGGTATAATTTGGTTTATTAAAAAGCGTCGAATAATTAAACAAAAATAAGTTCTGAGGAAAGTTTTAGCCGGTATGAATTGCGGAGTTCTGTGGTACGCGATTTTCGCATTTTTATGCTGAATTATTTGCGTTTCTGTTCGAAAACATTTTCCAAGTAATAAGGAAATGTGATAGTAGAATTCACGTCTTATCTGAAACGAAGTATGAACCCATAATTCAATAAGTAATCTATCGTCATTATATGATTTTGATGTTTTTTTTTTGAGACACGTCATCATTAACTAACAAAAATGGGGCTGATCGTCATGAAACAATTTCAACTTATAGAATTGTGTAAATATTTAAACAAGTTCAACATTTTCAAATTGAATGCAGCTCAAATAACTCTGACCAACATTAACAATAAATGTAGGTATAATACAAATATGAATTGCGGAGTAAATACCTATTCTGTTTTCATGAAATTTTCATTTACCTTTGTCAGAAGAAAAATTGCCTCGTGATTTATCTTTTTTTTTTCTCATTACAAGGTACCAAGGTTCCAGATTATAAATAAGACGTCAATTCAACTATTGAAGTTGAAAAAATATTTATTTTTGAAATAATAAAATGCTTCTGTATCGCAGGATCTTCCATCTTTCTCAACTGTTGATTGTAGAATAGACTAATAAAATCATGATTACCTACTTGAAAATTTTACTAAAAACGTAGACAACCTTTTTCTTTTTCAATTTCTTACGTTCAAAGGACTGATTCCATGTAATAAAAATTGTATCAATACAAAATTATTCTGTGAAGTAGAAGCATTAAAAAAATCATATCGCTTTGTAATATTGAATTGATCTTATTGAGTAGCTTTTCATTGTAAATATTTATTTAATCACTCGCTGCGAGACACGAGTCATGCTTATTGAATATGGCTATTTACTGTACGTCTCCTCGTTTTAAGTGCAAAAAATTTCCATCCACGTGCCACAAAAACACGTAAACTTAAAAGGGTATATTTAACAACATCTATCAAGATACAATTTGAGTATACATCGCTAGAAAAAGGGGAAAAAAGTGAAAAAAAAAAAACGAAAAGATGTAAACGTAGGTACCTAAACCATTAAACGTGCACATTGAAATCCATTCCCATGTGGGAGCAATATTTAAAAAAAAAATGGCAATTTAATTTCACCTTTTTTCACGTGCATTTTTATTTAAGAATAAGAAAAAAAAATAGAAAAACCCATATCTGTAGAACGCAGCTTTGAATTGAATAAGCCATAAGCCGAATAGATTGTAACACCTATTTAAGGAAACCAAATCTTTTCATGAGTCTTCGAAAAACTCTTCTTGATCCAATCTTAACACAATGACGCTCTCGGGACATTTCAGAAATTGGCGTATATTCTGTTCGTTTAGTTGACTAATCTTCTTAGGATTTACCTATAGGACGATGTTCCCGAGATGAATTCGTTTTTCGAAGATCTCTATACACGGAGTTAATTGGCTAGGATATTTTAATTATGTACAAGTGAACAAAAAAATAAAAGGATTGTGTTATTATGTGTTACAGGTATATAGCAGTTACAAAACCAATAAAATACGCGAAACACAAAAATAATCGAAGAGCTTGGCTGACGATACTTTTCGTTTGGGCTCTAAGCGCAGCCATCGGAAGCCCCATAGTTTTAGGCCTCAATAATACCCCAGATCGAGTTCCACATCTGTGTATGTTCTATAATTCAGATTTCATACTGTATTCATCTTTAACTTCATTTTATATTCCATGTTTCATCATGATCTACCTATACTACAGTATATTCAAAGTAAGTACCAGAATCACTTTTTATTTCGCTTGTTTTATCAATGTTTTGTTTTCTCTCTTAACTTCATATCGTTGTTTGTTTGTTGAACGTTTCTCGAGTAAATGCTCCATTTGGTGCTTTAAAAGCTTCACGTGCGTTGAATTCGAAATGAAAGGTTTCTTGAACCGTTTCGAATTATAAAGTGGTAGAAAAAATATTCGTCACGATGCAATAATATCCATCAAAAAAATATTTCGTAATCTGAAGCAGATACGATTCAGGCTCGATGTTTTCTCGGTATTATCATGTTCAGTAATTTGTTTTCCATTAAAAAAATAATAAAAAAAGAGATTAGCTTTTGATACCAAGGAGGTCGAAAGCACCTATTATTTTAGGGAAGAGAAGAAAAGTAACTTGATGGGACTTTTTGAAAGGTTAAAATATATATTATTAATTATCCGAAAATATTCAAGAGCTACAAGCTTGTTTCATTGAAGAATACTAAATATATTATCTCATTAATTTACAAGGATGGGAAGTCATTTAAAATTGTTTTTTTAACTGTATAAAAAACAGCGAGTTATAAAAAATCTTTCGTAGAAGTTAACAAAATTTACTAAAATCTTGCTTAATTCTTAACCAAAAATGCCTTACATTGCCTCGCCAATCAAAAAGAAATTTGTCCATTTCAAGTTTCTTTGAAACGAATGCCTTATTATGGTCTTCTGTCTTGACAGGGCCGTCGAGAGCAAAATCGAGCCCAGGGGAAATGTTCTGAGGCCTCTATTTAATTTGTGCATGATACTCATCAACTGAACAAGACAGGGGAAAATAGCCTATATCTGGATCCTTTCAGAAAGTTGGGCTCAAGGCAAGGTGTCCCCTTCCTCTTCTTGGCGGCTCTGTTTCTGCAACGTAGCTAAAAAAAAAAACATGCTTATCGAAGATTATTCGAACAACAGTGAATTTCAAAACGTCAAACGAGTATTCTATTTATATTAACAAAAATAGAAACTCGAGTAATTCACGTGAATCTGTATTGCAAGAACAATTCACTCGAAAAGCATACTTGCCTAAGTGAAAATATTGAAACAATGCATAATTCTTGAAAACCAAAATACGTACTTGAAACAATCGAAAACCCGAAGAATAGAAAATATAATTGAAACTGTATTACGCGTAAATGAATTAGATCTCAAGGAAAGCATTTTGAATTGAGGATATTTATTTATATACTTAAATCCTCCCGTTTAAATTAATCTCACATGTTCGGTTAAATTGAAGGAATAACGGGTAGAGAAGCATAAACCGAATCAGAGGTATGTAAACAATGATGGAAATTCAATCCGAACGTTTTAAAAGCCGTTTTTCGTTGAATGAAAAAAGGGAGAGAAAATGAAGATACTTTGAAGTACAAATGAGTATCTCGGCGATAGAAAATAAATTCTATTTAAACGTATAATTAATTAACGTCAATATTTTACGCATTAGTGTCGGTGTTAATTTAATTTAGGGGACAATTCTATTCTGAAGTATTTTGCTGTCTGCATTCTATTGTTGGATATGTCGATTCGAAACTTTTTTCCGATTCAAATTAATTATCCGATCGGTCAACCGAATTGATAAATTTAGCGAATCACTAACGAAAACGGAGCGGTGTTAGCTTTATTAAAAACTTATTGCAATACGTGCCTAGTTCTTTTCTATACACGTGCCCGAATGACGAATTAATTTCTTTTTTCCATAAGACGAAATATTACGTTCGACTCGTCAAGTGGAAAGAAAAAGCATCAATTTTGTACATTGAACAATATTTCATCGGCTTAGCCGAGGAAAAATAAGAAAACAACCGCTAATGCTGGAATATTCGAATATGTGGCCGAATGTCACGCACGTCGAATTCTTTTAACACGCTTTTTCGAGGGTCGTGATGCCAATGAAACGAATTGAGATATTTGCCATCTTGTTCGCAATAGGTAAATCCATTAATAAACCGGAACTCAACTACGTAGTCTGAACATTCGTGTAACTTGCCCATTGGTCATTTTAACGTACTCACGAGCAGTTTTTTTTCTCCCTTTGAAATGAAATTCAAATCGCCACGAGAAAAAAAAACAACGAATTATAAAACACTTTTTGCTAAAATAGTAGTTTTTCGTAGATTTTCCTTTCAATCATTATTTTCAGTTATTTCTGCTGTATGCTGTTCTGGTTACTATAGCAACTCATCTGATACAAGGGGACTTTATTTCGAAGATTGCGTAGCGTAACAGTAAAAAATGGTTTTTATAGCGTACTGACTTTCTCCAGAAGTCTGGATAATAAAACTGAAGACAACTAATACCGAAGTAAACCATGGTAAAATAAAATTTAACCGATAAAGAAAAGTTTCAACAATAAAAGACCGAATCCATCGTTTCGTACGCCTGTCTTCTCTTAGCCGACATTTTCTTATTAAATTAAACCGTGTAATTTTTCAATAGCAAAATTTTCATCTCGTACTTTCACTCGTCCATCATTAAGTTGTTTTTTTTAACAGAATATAAAAATCGTTAAGCGAGATTTCGTAATTTTTCGCAGATGAGAAAATTCCTACAAACAGTAAACGCGTCGCATCATGGGTTTTTGACGTCGTCGTCATTAAAGAGAGTGAAAAAAAACTCATCACATAAATTGTCGTAGGTTATCACAAAAAAACTAGCCTTATATGATATAATCAAGATGTGATCATGTTACAAGTTGTGTAAAAAAAGTTTTATTTTCAATTCAATATTGAATATTCAGAGGACCTTAAATTCAAGAATGTTTGCAATTTTGGATGAAATCGTCAGGTCAATTTTTGCTTTTGACATTTCACGAGTATAATTTTTCATGACTACAAAAATAATTTTTCAACATCCTTCATCCTTGAAATGTGTTGACTTTGTTTTCTTTGATTTGTGAGATTTTTCGTGGTTTTACGTCATCTCATGCACAGAAGAGTGGTTTAATAACAATCAATTAAACGAAGAAACAGAAATATTACTCTTAAATGATATGTCGATCATTTGTACTACCTGTATAGGACGCAGAAGAAGACAAATGACTTTTGAACAAAACTTGCAAAAGCATTTTAACGCTTTAATCAACCACCGAACTTCAAATAGAAAAGTAAACATTAATGACTTTTTCTTGATGAAAAAGTACTCAAGTATTCAAGTATACCTTGTATGTGTTTTCAGAAATATATTATCTGTATTGGGTTCCAAAATTCCTCAAGGACATAGACAGTAAAACATTTGAAAAGGCCTCATCGAAATTTAAGAGAAATCAGTACAATCCCCTTTCTCAATTTTTTACACTCTCATTGTCTCATTTTTCTGTCAAAAATCCAAAAATTGTGCGTTTAGGTAAAAATTTGTATTTATGACATTTTCATGTTTTCACCTTGGCACACAAACTCGAAAATCGTCATGAAATCAGGCGTCGCCAAAAAGCGTGACGAAATACGTCATTGTCGTTGTGACATATCATGGTCATGAGTGACATGTGATCATGTCATAGTGACATGTGTTGATGATGTGTCGGTGACACATCATGATAACAGGCCGTGGTGATTTGTCATGATGGTTTCTTAACACATCAATGTCTTGGTCATGAATGACATGGTCATATGGAAGCAATGGCATGTGGTGATGACATGTCATAGTCCTATTATGATGACACATCATTGAGGTGGTGACATGTTATGATCATTTCATGATGGTAGTTATGAGACAAGTCATGGTGACACGTCTCAACTAAAAGTCCTGATGATATCGTGGTGCTGTTATTATGACATGTCAGAAAGGCATGTACGAAGCAAAATGAAATTATTGCACTGTGTTGCTGATTTGTACGCAAGGTGAATTCTAATAAAATGGAAAAAATTCACCAATAATATAGCATTTGAATTTTTCAAGCGATGCACCACTTAGCAAAGTCGTTTTATTTTTGATTGTTTCAAAGTCCAATTTTTTCGTAACATTGAAACGAAAAATTTAATGGGAATGTACTGTTACACAGGTAACTAGTAAATACGTGGAAATCATTAATTGTTGAAGATATCGTGGAATTCTTATCACGAAATTGGTCTACCAGGTTTAAAATTTATGCGAGAAGGAAATAGATACGAGTCTGCTTTAATGCAATTTGCGCGATACCCAATTCTTGGAAAAAACATTAATGGTCATTGCGATTCCGATCGATTCCAGTTTTTTTTCTATTTTCGATACTGTACCTGGTACTTAGCTACCTACTTACGTATTTTTATAAGTAATTGAACTCGATGGTAACGTGTTCGATGCGTCGAAATGGATGAATCAAAAAATATAAAAACGATTTTGATACATTTTTAATGTACTACAACATCACTGAACCATGAAGAGGTTCCATAGAAGCACGTATTATATGATGTAGGATATCGATAGGTGCGTCATATTTTTAAAGAAAAATACGGTTCAACTTTCATAATACGGTGGATATCATATTCATGGGTAATAAATTCCAGTACGAGTGATTAAATGTATCCAATAGCGGTATGATGTTTGTCATTATACCTTAGAGAATTGCCTAAACTGTCGTAGATATGGTACTTTTCACGCATATACGATTGCTATAAATAAAAAGAAAAATCATTTCTAAAGTTCGCATTGGCTTCGAAATGAACCTCGTAATCCGTATATATCAGTGGACTAAAAGACTAATTAGCGTATTGTTTTGTTTACTAAACATATTTTATAAATGCACCCTCAAGTCATATCTGCAGTGGTTCTAATCAAAAAGGTAAGCTATTAAACTACGCTTTCGTATGAAATATCCGTAAACTTGTTTTAATAAATTTGCTCATCTAAGACTGGTTTTAGTCGCCGGGGATTTCCTTCTCATACTATTCAACCTTACTCATACAACTACAAATATATTTATGCTAATAAAATTTTATGATTCCTCAAAGGGTGATAAAATTGTTTTAGATGTGTGAATGCTCATAAGTTTTATGGCCTTTTCCTCCCTTAACGTTTTACCATTTTAAGTTCGAAATGAAAAATTTGTAAAACTTACTCTTTCATTTCGGACAACCCCAACAAATGAAATTATTCGGGTAAATGTATTTCAAAAACATAGGTTCATAGTTCATACGTCGAGTAATTAACTTTTAAGAGTAGATATCTACCTTTGTATTTTTACCTATTGTGAGAAAAAAAATCGTATTTATCATAATTTTCCTTTACTTACAATTAGCCATTCATATTTTTCAATCGTTTTAATCGACGCGGAATATAAAAATTCCAATAATCAGTCTTATTTTAATTCGGTATACATGCTATCCTACAAGAATTTGCAACAGACACGACGTAAATTGAAATTAATCATCTACCAAGTCTTAATTACCTTATTTAACGATATTGCAATTAACAAATGAAAAATAGCAAAGATTTTTCTCAAATTTCAAACGTTGATAAGGAAAATTAAAACGAATGGCGGTAATTAATATCATGAAAATGTGCTTAATACTGCGCATTATACACGTGTAAATGTATAGCAAGTAAGTATCTTGGTTTACTCTTGTAAAACTTGCAAACATTTGAAATTACTCAGCGGAATTGATGATGTAACATTTTGCACGAACATAAGGTGCTTCAAAATGTCTTCGGGTTTTTACATCATTTGTGCTTAAAATACGAAAAATTATCTCTTAGCGTGTATAAATTACGGGGTATTCGTCAACGAGACATTCTTTTTAGTGTTTGAAGGCAGTTAATATAACACAAGTGAATTTTGATTTTACTACAAAGACTAAACAAAATTACCTCTATGGAGTTTAATTCAGTCACATGTGCAGATGTCATCTTTGATATTCGCAATTTAATTTTGAGAAAGGAGATTATTCAATTATGTTGTGTAGGAGCACCGTACCTTGTAAAATATCCATTTCATAGTCTATATGTACTCTTTATACTGTCGGTCTAGTCGGTAGGGACTAATTTTTTGTTATATTTCTAAAAAAAAAAAAATTCGTCAAAAAGAGTGGGAGTTTTTATATTTCTGATGTAGGTATTTCAATTACTTATTAAACTTAATAAAATGAATCTTGGAATTGTTCAACAATGAAAAAAGCAATAAAACAGAAAAGTAAAAAACCTTATTTTTAGACTTGAAAATGAGTTTTTTACTAAAATAGCTGAATCCATGTTATAGTTATTTTCAGAACCAATTCAGATTACTTACAGGTCCTCGAAAGTACCACAAATCGGTTTCATGAATTTTACAAACGTGTGAATGGTTTTTTGTGAATACTATAATTTTCAATTTAAGAATTAATTTCTTTTATCAACGCGTACTTTCATAATTTATTCGTCATTCGATCCATAAAATAATGTGGGTTTGAAGCTGGGATTGTTTTGTGATGAAAATTTGATCATTGGAAAAAGACAACTTTTGAATCTTCCCACTGAAATTTTACCACTGGAATTGTGGTCTCATCTGTAGCGTCTATTTAAAAAAACGGAAATTGGTGGAAATTCTCATTAATTTTGTAAGCTTTATAGAAAATGGAATTCACAAGGAAAGAAATTCTCTGTTGCAAGTTATAAACCTCAAACCAAAACTGAATCGAGGGGAGCGGTTAAACGTATGTTTAGAAAGCATATCAAATGATGTTGACAAATATGATAAAAAGCATTGCATTTTGAGAAACCGCTTTTTTTTTGAACTTCTGATTATATCAGTTGTGTAAAGTTGTTTATTGAATTTTATATTCCTTTTTTTTTCACTCGGTACATGTTGTTATACACCGTCCCCCGTTTTTATATTGTTTTTCTTTTTCACAAATAGTCTCTCTCGTAAAAGTTTCTTTTGTTGGGAAACGCAGAATTTCAAGTGGTTACGTATCCTTCGTTGTGTTTCAAGAGCAACACAAATTTTAAAATTGTATTATCTCTCTAACAGCGTTAAATTACACGGCAACTTTTTTTGGGAAAAGTTTTTAGATTTAGAAAAGTTAGAAAAAAAGTTGAAATGCAAATAATTATTTTAATTAAATATTTTTTGGGTTTCTATCTTTTATGAAAGGAAGATTTAGGTTGACAGAAAATTTTAAGAATTATTGAAAACTTTTAGCTGCTTATTATAATTAATAGAAAATTCTTATTCGAAGGGCTAACTCTTATAATTTATATTAAAAGAATTATCAAAAGTTGGCTCCCTAAACAGGTATAATTTTTTGAGACGTGTGCTTTTTCTTCTCTATTTTGTTCTTTTTATTCAACTTAATCCGTAGTATTCTTCTTGAATGGTAATAATGCACAACGTACTTGTATATATGAGCTACCTACGATAAATAAGATCATCCGAGGTAATTGAATTTTTCTCGTATTCTTACATATTACGTAATAAGAGAAAATAGGTAGGTAAGTAGGTAGGTATAGGTTGAGCATACTACACGTATATCTATTTCTAATATAAGCGTGATTTAGTAGTCGCGTTAACGAGTGGAACAGCTTCGTCGTGTAATTCGTCGTTAGTTCAGTTTTCAATAATCAGACTTGAGAATTTACCAGGCAGTTGATTAAACTGTAATTTGAGATAACAAATTCCAGAGCCGCAACGAATTCGAAGGTCTGAAAAAAAAAGTTCGAAGTAATTGAAATGTTCAAGGGTTTTGCGGTGGTGTAAAATTAAAGTACTTTTTTTTATTAAGACGCTATTTTTCTTCTTTTTTTGGTACTTTTTTCCTCGAGCTTTTGTACGGTAGTACATAGATTTACGAATGATGCTTTTTACGTTCAAATTTTACGACGAATGCGATTAAAATTGATGAATTTCATACCTGGTTATAAATTTAAGTGAATAATGTGAGAAATCCAATAATGTTTGAGAAATAAACGACCTAATTGTAATTCTAGTTTGTATGTACTTATGTACTTACTTACTAAGATGATAAAATTATCGCTTCAACCACCACCTCCTCTCCCGTTCCCCTTTACTTGAGATAAGTCATCATAACCAAATTTCTCTGTTTCTTTATTTTGATAAATCTGAAGTTTTGAAGTATTGAAGAAGAAATGTGTCACTTGAGATAGCTTTGGAATTTTCATTACATTCCTATTTTCAAAATTCTTCAATAATTAAATTGTTGAAGTTTGTGTTGTGGTAAAGTATGTTTGTCGTACGTAAACTGAAATTACAGGATACTAAGAAATGTAACCAGAGAAACGACCTGGTTGCAATGGATGTTGCTCGTAGAATTTTAACTACGGTTAATTTAAAGTAAAAACATTTTGGTTTTGAAAAGTCGCATTAAATGCATCCGCAAATGTATCGTAATCGGGAAGAAGGCGGCAAGCTGTCAACGATGTACAAGCCATACTTTGGGTGTATTCAATTACTTTTGAGAAAATGTATGTTTGTCGTTGATAAAACAGAAACTACATAACATCAGGTGTTAGTACGGAACCCTTTAAAATGAAAATTCTTTAAACAGCCAAAATACCTGTACAGTTTCGCATAATATTAGAAAACAACGAGTGACACATCGTTCAAATTAAACGTTAAATCAGTGGTTCTAAAATGTCGGATGGGTATAGCGTTTAACGAAAAGAGAGTTCGGAGCATGTTCTTTTACCGCAATATACATAGACTCGGGCATAAAATAAATCACCTGAAGCGACGATATGTATTGTGAATTGCAGGTACTCTTGGTATATATGTAATACAAGGTTGGTAATACCTCCGTAATCTAGCCAGCATGGAATCCTCACTTATGAAAATTTTAGCCATTTTTTAACCCACTGAATTAACCTTTTAATACACTTAAAGGGAGCCCACGATTAAATGCATTTCGTTATAGTCCTTTATTAAAATCAGGTTTTAATTAATAACTTTAGCAGCGCGACGATTACTCTTTTAATTAATTTAATTTTATACGGAGTGGAAAGTGGAAAGATTTTTAATTTTAAAAATGATGTCATTAACATTTTGCCTGCGCACGATTAACAAGCCAAACGTTTTTATATAGCATTAATCTGCGCATTGTTTTAATTAGCGAAAAATTTTCATCGGTCACCAACTATTTTTAAAATTACTGCAATTTTCTCATAAAAATCGTTCCGCAATGTTTAGTTTTTTCCGACCTGTATAAAATTCTAATCCCAAACACGAAAAATTCCTCCTATAGAATTAAATAACAATTCGAGAGTAATTTTAAGCTGAAAATTGTATCGTAAGTCGTATATCTAATGAACAATGTGAAATCGGTTAGAAGACTGCAAACGGATGTTTTTTTTTTCCGAGGACCGCTTCAACATAAAATGGGTCCCTTAACGTTACCGAATTATTTTTAATGAAGTACAGTCCTTTCAGTCTCCTAAACGCAACAGTTTATTTTTCTATAGTTTTAACCTTTCTCTTGATCGTGCAACGCAATTGTATATTTGATTCACACCACTGTGAGGATAGCTGAGGTTTATGCTCTTAAATCAGACCAGCTTTAATTTCCTTTATCGTTGGGAAATTTCTCACTAAATTGTATCGTTTTCGTTGTACGAGTTCCGTTTGTATTCCTATCTGTTTTCAACTGCTTATAGTAAATTAATAAAGTTTTATTAACATTTAAAAAGAACGTGAGGTTGGAAAGTTATACCATAGTTCTGTAAATAATAAAAATTGACAAGTTCTCCAGTGAGTTTAAAGCATGGCCAATGACCACTGAAAATGTTTGTATGCATGGCTTTTTTTGTCAGGGGAACGCAGGGAGTGCAGTGCCCCCCCAAAAAATTAGGAAAATATCGAAAAATTGCTTTAAAAACTTAAAAAAATGAAAGAATTTGAAAAGAAATAAAAAAAATCACTTTTGGTAGCCTTTACAAAAATTTTTTAACGATCAAAATTATCCAAAATACAGCCAACCGTTGATCCTATCAAAATTCTGAAATTACATTATCAATAGGATCAACGGTTGGCCAGGTATTGGCAAAAAACCAATTCTGGAAGGAGCTAAAAATTAAAATTCAAAAATTCATGAAAAATAGAATAATGAAATGCAGTAGTTGAAAACTTGGCGTTGAATTTATTTTTAAATTACAAAAAAATAATTTCATCTCGATTTTTTTCTCTCAAAACAATAGCAATGGGTGGAGAGAAGGTACAAAAAATTATGGACTTGCAATTTTTGAAAATCAGCGTCCTCCCAAAAAAGAAGTGACAAAAAAAGGCCTGTTTGTATGCATAAAATATCTGGTTGCGACATATTTTAATATACTTCAATACTTGGTACTCATTTTCTTTAATTATAAAGATTCAAGAATTTAATCCAATGTCGCGATGAGCTGGTATCTGGGATCTACTTCCTTGTGACCTGCAGGTGACGTTACGCTCTCTAGCGGAAATATCAGTATACATTGTTAAAAAGCCAAAAAACAAAGTAAAAAATACATAATAAAATCTCTAACGAACAGTTGAAATGCTCAATTGATAATCACCATTAAATTCTTCGAAAGTACTAAGTACCTCTACAATTAGAAAAAAGCTACAGCTTAAATAAAGCAAACATGAACTTTTAATTACTCGATAAAACAGTGAAATTGTATTTTAACCATCGATCATTTATTATTTTAATTTCGCGGCTGTTTCGAATAGCCTGGTATTATAGCTAAATATCAAAACTTTTTTTCTCATTCAAAGGACACCAAACCTAAAAAAAACATTTAGGCATTACAAAAGCTATAATAATTACTCGCAAGATCGCAAGATGCGACGCAACGTGACATGTAAACATTTCTAAGGCGAAGATGGTGGGTGACATAAATCCTTGCGAAATACATTAGAACCAACCACCCAATTAGGAAGTTTCAGATATCAAAAAGGGCAGTAGCATTTTAGTATAATTGGCGTTGGTATATTTGAATTTAGAAAGGGTAAGAAATCTAAGATTTTATCCTGTTTAGTTGTCAGTGCAGTGCAAAGAAGCTAGAAAATAGCTTAATTGTGACACCACATCCCCACAGTATCCAGATATCTTTTGCCAACTTTGTTCGGATTAAGTGGATCACCGACCCTTCATGAAATTTTGCTCGGAATTAGAAATTCCCAAAATCAAATATTCCTATTTCTTGTACCTAGCCCGTTGTTTAAATTCAAATTAAACGATTTGGGCGAGTTTTCTCCGAATTGTAATCTCTTGATAGGTAGCTCTTATCTAGAGCTTTGATATTTATTGTTTTTTTTTTTCAATTCCAGCCCAAATAAATTGGTTGATAATTAGGTAAAGAAAAATTGTAAAATTTTGTATATTGTGAGCAACTATAATGATACTTTCGCTTGAAGGGCTGAAATTTCTTTAAATTGCAAAACCTTATGATTATTTTAATCACAAGTTCGAGGGAGTAGGATTTGTCCTGCTCTTTTTGGACTCACGTGGTGCACTCGTATGTATTTTTAGAATATTAGTAGATATGCATTCATAAATTGTGGTCTGTTACGTCATTGATTATAGTAATTGAGACTCTCATTTAGTAAAGTACTTCTAGCTGCGTCTTACATGGCAGCTTCGTTTTTAAAATATACCATAAAAATACGCTTAGCGATATATTTCACGTTTTATTTCGCGGCTAACTACAATTATGTTCTTAAATGTTGTTTTCTTTTTCATTTTATATTTTCTAATATTTTCAACATATTCGAGGAAATAACATCACGTAATTTTTATCTCTTATTTATCTTCATAGGTGGCGTTGACGTGATAAAATATGTTTCAGTAACGGTGGGTAATATTTCATATTCGCTACATTTTTCCCTTTTTTTTTCTTGTAGTGAAATTTGTTTTCATTGTTTATGTGGTAGAGAAAATGTTTACTCAACACGAGAACAAATATCCTGCACTATTTGTTATTCTTAAATTGGCCGGTTGAATGTATTAAAAAGAATTATTGGTGGTTGTTTTTCATACGGTATAGGCATATTACAAACATGAAGCGTAATTCGGTCATTGACATTTTTTCGTTTATTCCGCATCAAGACCTTTTTATCAAGTTGATAAATTCTACCCATTTATTTGTCACCTTGCGAACATCAGACTAAGTACATTTGCACGTTAGAGAGAGTCTTATGTGGTCAAAAATTTCGCCGTGTAAGCATTCACGTGTAGCGGTATTGCTATAGACATGATACGTGATCTTATTTACTCTATATGACTAAGGAAATAACGTCATCCTTGAATTTCAGAATTTGCGGTATTTTTTAATAACACCATATCTGTACGAATATGTATTACAAATTTTTATTCCGCGCTTATTCACCTATTCACGTTTCGTGATGTAATAAGACGCACAACGTGGAATAGGAAATTTCAAAAAACAAAATTATGATGGTTTTCAGTTTACACTACATACGCGTTATATGTTTTGACAGGCATTGATAAGCCTCAAAATTTACTTCTCATTCGTCTCGTTGGTTCATTTGTTATGGAGATTGAGTTTAAGTTGAAATTGTGAATTTTTTGATATTTCGATATGCGTTTGTGATTGCTATCACGTTCTTAGGAAGCGTCGTTAAATGGAAGGTCGAAGAAAGAACCCGAGAGGAAAATTATAAAGTAATGAATATTTCGGGGTAGAAGCATAGAACCGAAGATGAAATAATATTCAAGTTTTCACGGTTTCTGAGAATTCAGGTTCATTAAACCTTTCGTAGCTGCGAAAGCTGACCAACGTTATAAGTCTTAGTTTTTTTTCTCGAAGTGAGATTAACGCAGGCTGTTTGTGTTTGTCTTCGTTTCACTGGGATTGAAAAAGTAAATTAATTTTGAGGATTTAATACGTAGGATAGAAAACGTATTTCGATGGGCCAAAGCTAATGTTTGTGAATGTGATGTTTTATTGACTAATGTGCGATGCGATCCAATAATATCCATTCAGTCAGAAAGAGACAGATTGGGTTGTTGCTCCTAGGACTTTTGTACTTTGAACCGTTAGGTTCAGTTAGGCACTCAAATGTGAGTTTTACTTGTTTGAGCCCCAGTAAAATACTTTTTGAGTTCAACGTATTTAGCAAAAATTGACGAGCCTTTTAAAAAACTCGATAAAATTGTAGGCCCAATCCAAATATACGTTTGGCACTCCTCCTTCTCATGTAGGATCTGATTTTCATTTTTTAATTGATTTTTGTTTTTACTAGAAATTTCTCCCTTGGCTTCTCCATGTACCAATTCAGTTAAATATTTATATCTATTTTATCAGCTACACGATTGCTTTTTTACATTTTTTGACATTTTCAAGTCTCGGATATGACACAAACTTTAAAATTGCCACAAAATTTAGCCTCATGAAAAAACATCATGAAATATCGGAGTATGTTACAATGTGATCGTGTCATGGTGACATGTCGTGATGACGTGCTATGGTCATGTCATGATGACTCGTCATTGTCGTAGTAGTAAGTCACAAGTCATGATTATGTCATGGTAACAACTCATGATAACAAGTTTTGGCGGCTGGTTACAATGGCATGTCATGGTGACGAAGGTGATATGTCACGTCATGGTGCTATCATGATGCATGCCATATGCGTGGTGACGTGTCATGATGACAGGCATAGTGATGGCATGCGATCATGTGTTAGAAATGCTGAACGACGACACCTCCATGGAGTTGGGCATGTTATATGCATATAACTTCTCCCTTGTCTAATTTCTGATGAGTGTTGTATTATGAGGTGTCAAACTTTTTTACCTTGAAACATTTCTATTGTGGTTTTGGCTATCGAAAGAATTTTGATTAGTTTCCGAATAAATTTTAAATACGGAATGTATCGGTTTAGAATCTACCTAGATCGAAGTTTAAAGTTAAAACCAAAAAGAAAAGTCTGGGGCGACTTTGATGTCCCGAAATTTTTTTACTATTTGCGTTAAAGGGGTCGTTAATTAAGACCCTAGCACAAACTTCTACATACTTGGAAACGTAAATACGGAAACTGACGAAATGATTAAAACATTTATGCCGTGTAAGGAGGAGCCGCGTGGTTAATTTGGTCAACGTAGCACACATACTTGAACAACATTTGAGAAAACTCGCAAATATTAATTCTCATTAGAAATCACAATAAAAATTACGTCATACTATTTGATATTTCCCAAATCGATTTTAATAGTGTAAAGCTATCAATAAAATTTTAAAATACTAAAGTTGAAAAATTGGCGTATTTTATTATTTTGACGTGAAGAGATTCAGAATGCGTAAACAAAGTAGAATTTACGACCGTAAAAAATTTATATCTTATTTTTACGATTATTTTAAAACATCCAAATCAAGTACGAAATAGAGTTTGGGCGAAACACTTTAAGATAAAGATGATTTATATCGAAAATATCTTTAAAAATTATACGATACATTGACAGTATTATAAAACAACGCTGTTGAAGTTTTTCTTTCATTTTTCATTAACGAAAAAACCTTCCACTAGTCGTATCCCAATTACGAAATTTTTAGTGAAGTAATAAAATGTTTGCATTAATTTTACATTACATCTTTGAAATTAGATTAACGCGATTATTATCCAAGCAAGCAGTGTAATTTCAAATGCTCAAATTTCGAAAGAAAATTCGTTTACGCTCACTCGGAAAATTCGTATCTCGTATGTAGGTACACCATTGAAATAATTTACGTTTTTCATTACAAAATATACGAGTACGCGTAAGAAATTACGTTGTTGTTTTCATTAGCGATAGTAAAATTTGATAACCAAGCGACGTACTTACGGCATTTATACCGAAAATACTTATTATTTGTTTATTAAAAGCGCTATTCATGCGTCACTCATCAAAGATGCGCTATTTTTGCGACAAAATTAACCTACATTTTAGATATTTTTAAAGGTAAAAGGATGATAAAATTACTCAAGATGGTCTGATCCGTGGAATAATAAAAAATAATTATTCATAAAAAAAATTTACCCGTCTTGTTTTCACGATAGCGGATACTAGAGAGATTTCCGAAACACTCTGTATTACCGTTATACTTCCATTTCCTTTTATTTTAATGAACCCCATTAAATATGGTTAGTACCAGAGTATGTAAAAGGGGCTCCTGTTTATATTACTTTGAAAACTGAAACGTGTTTACAAATGGTTTAAGTACCGTGTAATGGTGTGAATTCACTCTTTAACGGGGGTTGTTGCTAATTAAAAATTTTCAAGATTGTAAACTGATTTATTATATGGCGGAAGGAGGTCACAACAATATTTTACAAGTTTTCATCTTTTTAAATTGTCGATCGTTGTTTTTGTTAGAATCCAATTGCGCTTTGAAAATTGAGAAAAACATTTCAAAGCAAAATGTAAAATAAGTCTACTTTTCAGTAAATAGATAAACACCGAATAAACGATAATTCTAGGTAACATCGCGCAAATACTCTCATCTCGGTAGTGTTACTTATTAAACAATTGTTCCATTTTGAACGTATTCTCTTTTGTATTTTTCTGCACCAGGAAACATGATGCCGTTAATTCCTCAAATTCATTCTGATGTTGTACCTTTCATCACTTAACTGTAACGGGCAACGTTTCAATCAAACGAATGAGCTTTGTGAAAATATCCACTTGAAACCTCTTCGGAATTAATTGAGCGATAAATCATCAAAGAGTGAAACTTTATGAAAAGAAATGCAAAATTTCACCCTAATTAGGAGCAAAAGCAGGCGTCTTTTCAAAGAAGTAATTTTCCCATATCTTCTTCTTTACGTTCAATCAATTCCCATCAAAATTTTATGCTATTTCATGAACCAAGTTCAAAGGTTAATATCGCCATGATCTAAGTTTTCGGCAGATGAGATGTTAAAATTGAAATTTCGTGTTGCTCGGAGTAATTTATTAATTGTTCAAAAATTGTCGCTGTTTATGAGACGCATGCGTGTAGGAAATGTGACCTTGTGTTACTTTGAAATATTGTAAAAATTCGGGTTCGCGATTTATCAATTTTTTTACCTTAAGTGAATCTAGCTTAAAAGCTGAAGAGATATGAAAAACAAATCTTTTCATCAGAGTAAATGAGAAGAGAGGCAAGAAAACATTTTGCCTCGAGCCCGACTTCCTGAAAAAGTCCAAAAATTTTATTTAAGAAGGGACCACGGGTATAGTAGGTTGCATAACCGATTTTTGTAGAAAAAAACACTAAAATCCCTGTAACTCCTCGGGAAAATTGTAATCGCAGATTGTTGCTCTATCGGACAACCAAGTATATGTTTAAGAATATTATATGGAGGTGCATGCCGTCAGCCCCCCACCTCTTCCGATATTGTATGGAAAAATTGATCAATTTTTTGAAAAATTGAAGTTACAGGACTTTATTTTGTGGTTTCTATGATTCTACGCTCTCGACTGTTGATCCAATGCGACAATTTTTTGATATAATCATATTCCATAACTTCAATTTTCCTGTACAGTTACTCGGATTTCAGTGATTTTTCCTACAAAAATTGATTATACAACTCACTATACCCTTAGTCCCATCTTAATGATATAAGCAACGTTTCCTGTTTTTTTTTCTGCAATAATTAATTATGCAACCTGTTCAACATAAATCTCACCTTGATTGGGTTTTTATTAATTTTCTTTCAGAAATTCAAATTTTGCGGTATTATGAATACCTTTTCACTATGCTACTTTTGTTGTTTGTTATTTCATAAAAATTGCAGCGAGTAAAATCTCTTTGCTTTTTATGATAATAAATAAATAAACACAAATACTTAGGTATGTGAATAACTAAATATGTATGAGTATTTCATACATAAATTTTGATTTAGAAATAATATCGAAAGATATTCATAGTCAAAACATCGTCTAGTACAAATGCAAATTACTATTTACCGAAGTGAAGGAGAAGACTGGTAGATAGAAAAAATTAACGTTTAGAATGACATAAACAATGAGATCGTTTCTTCAAAGAAATAAATAAAAAGCGTATCTGTTCACAGTTGACAGAACGTATTTGAACAGGAAGCGGTATATTTAAAAGTTAAAAATATGCTATTTATTTCTTCTCCAATAATTCATTGAAAAGTTTAAACATTAAGATGTACGCGAGTATTTTCTTATTCAGCGGTTTTTGTACACGTTTATAGTCGTCGGTAAACGACAACAACGCTATGTCCGCACGAGTATTTATTTTAACTAAACACTGAAACCTATCACTTCCAGTTGAATGAACTTTTTCGTAGAAATAAAATGAAAAACGTCCTCTGTATAGACACACAGCCACACGTAAGAACGTAAACTCAAAAAGCTCTGTCTTTAAACAACAAATATTTATCTAAGGTCTATTTTTATTCCACTCAAAAAGATTAATTTCCTCTTATAGCGTCAACTGACAGAGATAAGTGCTTCCTTTATTAAGTCTGCCAATACGGCTAGCAAGAAAAAAATCTAACACACTTTAAAGAATATTTAAAATTTCGATTGTATTTTTGTTGTAATATTTTCAAAACTTGTAAAAGAGAATGAATTCTTTACAAATAATATTCAACGAGGTAGAAGTATCCTATCGTTTAGTTTGATGAATGGCGGCGTCGTATTTTTTTCGGGTTTGAGAATTATCAAAATAAATGAAATCAAATCACACCTTCTTTTATAAATTAACCAAGAGACTTAATCATTATTTTTATTTTACTTTACGTTGTAATACATAATTTGCCAAAATTTGGGTAAATTTCCAATAAGTTGTTGTATCATAAAACAAAGCTGGAAAAATTTTCTCATAATTCAATCGGATGCGAAATCAATAACGGTAACGAAAATTCGAGGAAAATTATTGTCATTGGTGAACCTTTGCGTTTGCTATGAGACGTAGGTAACAACTTCGCCGTGAATTAATAAAATCTATTCAAAGCGTTTCTGCATATTGCCAAAGAATTTCCATAACTTGGAACAAACACATTAAAGCGAGAGTCGCTAGATAAAGCGAACTTTCAAAACAATTCAAACTTTTCAAAACAATATAAAAATCGCATTAGTCAGGGCTGCTTCTCGTTGATGCTTGGAAACGTGATTTTTAGGCATGCAAGCACACGTGCAGTTTGATAAATGATATCAATTTTTATGGTCGCCCTCTTCGGCTAATATTTTGGTAACATTTCATTCGCCAAATTTAGCGCTTGGAAAGTTTTACATTTTGTGGTGTAGGATTTACTTTAATTGTTTTTGGTTTTTTGTACTGGTCATGGAAGAAAACGAACGTTTTGGAGAAAGAACGAAATTAATTAAATGCTTGGAGAGATCCGTCATCGTAACGGAGGAACGGAAATTATTTAAATTCTTGATTTATTAATTATTTGCTGAGACGAGATATACGAAGATTTTTTTTTAAATCCTTTATGTGTCTTTTTTTGCTCTTACGTGACAAATAATTGTGCTTTGAGGACTACTTGTTTATTTTGGACTTTTTTCGGGTTTGAATTTGACAAATTTTATTTCAGCACATCGGCTTCAATAGTAAGCCAAGATATGAATATATGATGCGGAGAATCCCTCATCTGTCATTTTATTGATTAAGATTTTATTTCTGACTCGAAAAAGAGCCAATTTATTTTTAATGTCAGGCAATAACCTAAAGGGACAACGATATGATTATTTTATAACTCGATGATTTCCTCCCCTGGAAACTATGCAAAACATTTCACAAATCTGTAACTTTTTCAGGCTTTAAGAATAAGAGCACAAAAGGCTAAAGCGTCGAGGAAACCACATCTAACCGATATGAAACCTGGTATTGTGATTGAAAACGTCGCACAAACTAGAAGGCTAGCGGAAACCACGCTGGGTACTTCTACATTGTTACCAAGTAGCGGCGGAGGATCTAGTTATATGGAAGAAGGTCCGACTTGCACAGGCAGTGGGAGTCAAGTGAGTAATACTAGTGTTGTCGAGAGAGATGGCAGAGGGGGCACTTATTTCTAAGCCCGGCTTTCAAGGGCTCAAATACGGACAATTTTCTCTTACTTAAGGGAAGGGCTCAAGGCTCAGATATAAGCAATTTTCCCCCATTTTATTCAGTTAATAGGTATCATGACTAAATTAAGGGGGAGTCACAATATTTGCACTGGGCTTATTTCTGCCCTCGATGACTCTGAGTTATACACGTGGAAACAAGAATTCGTAATGTATTGAGTCAATGAGGTATATCATTCGCTGCACTTTAAAATTACAGGAAGAAGATGACGACGGGGATCGTTCCCCAGGCTCAGATGATTGTCAAGTGATCTCAAATGATAAATCTGCCGAATTTATTCTGTCCACTGTGGTTGAAGAGAGCACGTAAGTTGAATGTCACCGAATATTATTTTAACTTGCATTTCTCATCTCTCATTTTAAAGATGTTCAAATTGTTCATCATGATGTGAATGTGTTGCCCAAGTTTCTTGCAATATTTCATCGCAAATTCTTTTTCATTGTTTCTCATTGTGAGCTGGTCGTTGAACTCTGTCTATTTATCGAATTTTGCTTCAAACCTGAATATTATTCCTGAGTTGAATTGCTCAAAGTATCTATGTTGCTAGACCTAGGCTAGTGGCTTGTCCATGTTTTACAAAAGTTGCGTTTATTGACTACAGTGAATGGAAGAGGTGCAAGTTATACTTGTGTGGGATCCGAGCATTCTGAATTTACGGATCTGCTGATGGTGTCTGCAAATGTATATTTCAAATGATGAACCGGTTTGGGCAGTTTTTACAAATTATTTAAAAATGATTTTTTCAGTGATAAGTAAAAATAGATATTTATTGAATTACACAATAATAAACCACTTCCATATAAAAATTACTTTGACATTTACAAACAACAATTTGTTGTTTGCGTGTTTGATATTAACAATTTGATGTTTTTCCTAGCGTTAAATTTCATTTAAATGCTGACGCAATAAATATGAATTATGGGAATGTTTGCAAGAGGGAAAAAACTTTTAATATCGTGAAAAACGCTAATGAACCATGTGATAAAGTCCACTAATCATTCATTTTGAATGTTGTACTTGGTTATTAATTCGCCAAACAGTGTCGTCCTCTTGTTTTCATTATTAACAAATGCATTATGGTTTTTCGATGTTGGTGTAGATACCTAATAGCAAATGATTACTAGACCATGAGTTATGAATACAGAAAATATCACGAGCAATGGAGAGTGAAAACTTGAAAATATTTAAAAAGAATTGTAATCAGCGGGTGATTCTGTTTTGATAATGATTCGAAAATTTGAGTAAAAACACGAAAAGCTAGACGAGCAACGCGTTAGATTTCTTGTTACATGTTACCTCAGCATAGAGGATATCGTATACATCCATCTTTCTCGATTAATGTGAAAAGCTGTAGGTTGTCTTTTTCTAATGCTGGGAGGGAATTATATTTTCCTCAATTTTTAACCCCCTCCATGAAGGCAAAGGGTTTAAGCTGACGTCGGAAAAGTATCATTTATCACCAGGAAGTTAATCCGAATCCAGAATGTTGTCATATATCGTTACTTAAGGCGTAATTCCAACATTGGCGTACCAAATCCACTTTCATCTTATCTTCAAGAGTATAAAACATGGAAATCTATATTTACACGAAGAATTAAAATACCGTTTTGCCAAAATAGTCTCTAGTGAGCACTTTTGTATGGGTTTAGAAAATACGCCTGTTTAACCATGTTCATCAAGTATGGCTGATTTTCAGCATATGTCCTGAGGTAGTGTAATTTTTCTCGGGTACTTACTCAATCGCGATCATAATTTTTTACCTATTTTTACCGATTGAAATAAAATTTTAATAATATATATAGTAGCACACAAACTGAAAGAGGACGTAATTTTACGATTTCATAAAATTCTTATTACCTTTAGGTACTAAAATGCAGACGTTTGTTTTCCAATAAATGAACACGAGAATTCGTTTTTGTTAATAAAATTTCTAAAATATTTCTAGGTAATACACACGGATAAATGCCGAATTAAAAGCACAAAATACAAGTTTTGTAGAATTTATAACAAAAAGAATATCCTCCGGTTTAAATTCTACTCGTTGGTTTGAACAGGGATTCTTAAAACGTTTCCAAGTTTTGCGAAACTTTCTAATGAAGGATTAAGTAACATCGTTGGATTCAAATTGTAAACTTTTCTTTAAAAAATGACTAAAGCGAGTTTATTATGGGTCCTTAGTGACCAGGTAGCTTATTGAGATAAATCTCCGAAATGAGAAATTTTCAAAACTGAGTATTTTTTGAATAAATGAGAATATCCCAATTAATTAGAAATTACTTTTGAATTAAGTGTAATTTCTTTAGCTATTAAACACTTACATTTATTGAAATTAGGGAGAAAAATGTCCAAAATTAAATGATGGAGATGACCTTGAGAAAAAAATTATTCGCAAGCCATCAAAATTTTTATTATCAAGAGACAACAAATAATAATTTTTTATTATCCAAATATAAATTAAATGAAACAATTATACAATTCTATTAGGAAAACGCTTCTGCAAAGCCAAAAGTCAACAGAATTAAATCAACAAAAAGTTCATCGGGCGCAATTTGAAACCCCCTTGTAGTTTACATAGTATGTTATAAGCACTTAAATTTATATCACCTTTTCTTTAACACATTTCTTGTCTTAATTTACGCAAAGTATAACAACTTCAATAAGATAATCCTAAAATAGCGAATCCACCCGGTAAACAAAAACTTTCGCGCATTATTTAACCTGATAACTTATTTGGAATAGTTTTTCTGTAACTTTGAATATTCTAAAAACAAAACTTTCTGCTGCCTTTCGATGAACAAGCACGTATATCATAAGCAGTACCTTACAATTTGAAAATTAATGCTCATATTTTCGAATATCAAGACTATATTTTTTTAATTTTGGTAAAAAATGGGTTTTTTACTTTTTCTTATTGATGTATAATGCTTTTGCTTATCGATCACCTGATTTATGTAATACTATGAAAATTTTATGGTACATCTTTTCACTCAAAATGTACAAAATAAGAGCCTTTTGAAGTTAAAATCGATGATTTTTCGTTTGATAAAATCAGCGACCCTTTTAATGGCTAAGTTCGATTTCGTTTTAAAATTAGCTCGAGTTGAATTTAAATTTTACGACGAAAATATATTTTATCTTAATATATGAGGGGTTTAAAACTTATGCTAAGAATTGTTTCTCGTCGATGAATATTTCAACGATTACAATGGTTTCTTTCTTGAATGGTATAAAAAATAGGCATTTTTGAAACTCGTGCGTACGCGGTTTACGCAAAAACGAGCTCTTCACGAGGCAAAAGTCAACATTTGAAAATTCACGAGGTTCGTGCACTTAGATTCTGAAAGATCGTGTTGCTTGTTTGGTGAAATGAAAAAAAATTGAATTCACATTTGAGAATATTTTTTAACTTTTGAAAAAATCCCATGTTGGTAATTCTTAAGGGAAATACTGGTATGAATAAATATTTGTAAAATCGACTATCAAAGTTAATATTGAATTTAAAAAATACGCATGTTTTGAAAATGAAGAGAAGGCATCCTAAGGATTACATTTGGGAAAATGAATTTCACGTACTCTGAATTAATGCATTTTTTACCCGTAAAATGAAAATTTCACGAATGGTAATTTTTACAAATGGAGTTTCAACACGATTTTTCTCTCTTTCATAAAGTCATAAAATAATAAATTTATTCCTAATTGGCCAAATTATAAGAGTGAACGATTTCAAATGTCGTTGTCACGTGAAATAAAATCGCCCTGAGACGGTTTTGTTTAATTTTACCAAATGAGAATGGTATAATGACGTTGAACGATTCAATTCCAAGAGAAAAGTTTTTATAATGTTGCAGGTTGAAAGTGTTTCCTTGTCTGGCAATTTATTTTATACGTTTTATTTTCGTCGATTTAGTTCACCTATAATAACGCTTGTAATGGGTTATCGAGTTAAGGCGAACTATTAAAAGTTTATATGCATGAGGTATACTTCGGTGATCTTGGTGGTATCGAATTTTATTGATATTTAACCTAATCAACTTTGCGGGTACAAATGAAGAAACTGAGCTTTCGAAGATTGCTCGAAAGTAATGTAGACAAAAAACTGAATTAAAAATTCTGGGTTGCTTTTATTCTTTTAGTAATTTTATTCGTTGTAGCTCATTTCTATCTAGTGGAGTAGTAAACAAGGCCAAATCCAGGCCCCAAGGAAAAATTCTATAGACACCCCTTCCCTTGAAAGGGTCAAAAATTTCTTCCAAAGGTCGGTAATAGGGCTTAAAACGCACGCGGGCCTCTAAAAAAATCCGGGCCCAGAAGAAAACCAATGCAAAAAACTGAAATTGTTGATATTTAACCTTGAATAACCTTGACGCAGAGATCACAGCGATGGCAATTTTTAACATTTTGTTTGTAATGATGATCACAAACGCATCCTTGTGTCTAATTTGAACGGATTAGCAGATTTCAAGCATTTTTCAAAGGCTCATTTTTGTTGTTCATTTTTTCAATTACTCGATAGATAAATAAACAAACATTATCATCGAAAATGTTTGTGCCAAACACCTCCAGAATCCTTGAGATGTGGAGGGAAGGTGGCTTGCTCTTAGTCCAAGTTTTCTTCGAAGCTCCGTGAAATTTCAAATCATTTCATTATGCAGGCAATTTTGTGCAATTTCTTGCTGACTCCCTTTTCATGGAGTGTTGTACACAAATTGAGTAGAGGGCCCGTGGCCCAAAGTAGCGTTTCCCCAAGGCTTATTTTCACTCTCGGCTCAGATAATAAGATGATCTTGAAAACATGGTTAGATATTTGTATCTAAAATATATTCTAGTTTCACTGAAATTTTCGTGATAAAACATTATGACAGCTTCAGCTCACAGATAAGACGTAAATGAAAATTACTTCGAAAGTAAAAAGTGGCCCACATTGTACTAAATAGTAAGCACCTATTTTCATAACTGATTTCCATATATTAAACATGAAAAATTCCAACAAAAGTGGTTTTGTTCAACCAGATACCGCATCTTTGCTAAGTTAGTGTCATCTTTCACCATAGTAAAAACGTACTCGCTTATAAGTCAATTTTTCGAACAAAACGTAGACTTAATTGAAAATAACATATCAGTAGAAAGTTTACTCGTAGTTGGAAAACGCGCGTGGAAATATAAAGCAGAAATTAGGCAACTTATTCATTTGGTAGCGTCATCTGGCACGCTTCAGGTATACACAGCAGCTATATAAGTTTTAAGCACAGTATTTTAAACATTTACAGAATGGTGGTGGCTTTAGCGTCGCAAAGTTGTCGAACGAATGAAAACCACGATTCAGGTTATGTACCTTCTAACGTTGAAGAAACAACGTTACAAACTTGTACGTCAGATCTGAATCAAAAATCAACAACAAATAGTGATAATAAAAACAACAAGGTAAGGATAATAGAAATTACTTAAACCATCGACCGAGTTTTAATACGAATTTTTTCATATTCGCACGTGGTTATAAAGGCAAAAAAAAGATGAGGAAAAATACAAAGTAATATGAAATGACAATCATTGCTAGTAGCATCTACCAATTTATACGTGACGGGTAGAAAAAAATTGAATAAAAAAATTGAAAAGAACATCGCTGGTGGAAAATTTCATTAAGTTGATCTCGTCTACCGTGTTCGTTGGCGTATTCGTATTGGAAATTTGAAATTATTGCTACTGAATCTATTTCCTATTTCGCATATGATGGTGGTAGTTTTTTTCATCATGATTGTTTGGTATATTCTGTTGGTATTTTTTTTTCTTAGTTTATTATTGACAGAAACATATAAACGTGCCTATGACGTAACATGTCGACGCGTATCTACCATTGATTAATTTTTTTCGAATATTTTTCAAACAAACGAGTTTTGAATATTCAACCAAAGATGTGCAAATTACATCGAGTTACCTATATTTTTATTTACACATTTATTTAAAAAAAACTTACCTATTACCGGTAATTTCAATGGTAATTACGCCCGTTGAATTTTTTCAAATTGAAACACGTGCATTGATTAACCAAACTGGACAAGTACTTCAATATCGCTGTTTTACTTCCATTGATTCATTTTACTGATGAAATGACACGAAGTAACCAGTGAAATCAAAGACAAATAGGAATTTAAATGTTTCGTTAAATTTTGTTAAACAATGCAAATAGATCAAATCAGTGTGATTGCACTTCGATTCCATCGCAGTCAAAAAACAATTTCGACATGCATCAGAACTATCATGTGCATAGGACAGTATCGCTTATTAATTCAGATTTCCTTTTTTTGTTGCCAGAACGCGAAGACTAACGGTTCGATGAACAATGAAAGTTTAGAATCGGCACCTTTGAAGAGGAGTATGGCATCGACAGCCCGAGGTGTTTCCGAAGACGAAGACTTCACTGGTTCAAAAAAAGAAAGAAAGGCATCGAATGCGACCAGATTTACAATATATAAAGTCAACAAAGCGAGTAGAAAAAAACGCGAAAAATCGTCCGCCAAGAAAGAAAGGAAAGCAACAAAAACCTTAGCTATAGTTTTAGGTAAAAGTTTTTTTCCTCTTCTTTTTTGAGCATTTAAGTACATGTTGGCAGGTTGAAAGAAAGGGTTTTAAAGAAAAACCAACACCGTTGACGCGAAGGATTTTATTTTAGAGAATGAGCACATGGCTGATGTCAGTTTCATTGTTGCGGCTAGCTTGATTTATACCAAAAACAACCATCAAAATTGTTATTTATTGAAAAGACGACGTTGTGGTGAGAAGTTTGCAAATTCGAAACTGGCATATTTCTATTTTTATAACATGTCACGAAGTTGGCACGATAAAACAAAAAGAATTAAGTTGCGGTAACATTACGAACGTATTCGTGCCATTAATTAAGACGAAATTTCATCGCTTTTCCATTGAACAATATTTTTACACGAATTATCGCGATTATGAAGATATTTTATTTTAATTAATTTCTCTTCTTTTTTCGCCAACTTCGAAGATATCGCGCTATTCGAGATGTACCTATAACTTGTTTGAGAAATTTCTCGATTGAAATGAAGAAATTCGATGAAGTAGTGAAAAGTGTTCATTAAGCGAGTGAAAAAAGTAATGGAGAAAAGTCCCTTTTCAATTAAAAAAGGAAAGAAATTTTAATGAAATAAAAGACACAATTCAGCCGCTTTAAACTTTTTTTTGCATGCGCAATTTTTTCTGCCTTTTTCACCTTATTCTTTCTTAAATGATTTTTTAATTACTGTCGATATTAGTAATTCTTCGTGAAAAGAAATTGTATTACATCGCTTTTTTCGTCTCCCACGTAAATTATATTTCATTTTTTGAAGATTCAATTCTATAGACTTAAATGTTATAATTAAACACCATTCTGAAATATTAATAAGCGTTACATTATGCTTATTGCTAATAATATTTTTACTCGCGAAGTGAAATTAGAAGACACCTAATAAAACGTAGCACGTTTCGTGTATTTTTTAGAGACCTTTAATTAATTCTTTTTTTTCTTTACTTAAATATGAATGAAGTCGACCTTTTTTTAAATTAAAATGTAACTTGAAAGTCTTTCACAATAACTGAACGCAATAAACTGAAAAAGGAAACCGGAATTTTTAGAATTATATTTAAATCCTTCTTGGAGAAATGATAAAAGTTCTTAACTCATGGAGAAAATCAATGAAGAAACTATCAATAATGAACATTTTTTGACATTTTTATACCTTGGATATGACACGCGAACTCCTCACGAAGTCGAGTCTTACAAAAAAGTGCCACAAAAAAATATCGTAAAGTCATGTAACAAAGCGCGTCGTTATTATGGTGACGTGTCATGATTATGAGTGGCATGCGATTATGCCATGGTGGCATGTTGTGATGCCATGCCGTGATCATGTCATGATAACACGTTATTGTGGTGATGGCATATCATGAACCATGATTTCAAGATCGTGTGATGGTGATACGTTACGATGACAGGTCATGATGATTTGTCGTGATGACATGTCACTGTGAATGGTGATACGTCATAGTGCTGTCATGATAACATGCATGGTGACATATCATGATGACAGACAGTGTTTGTTTTTTTCATTTGAAATCTTCTACTATCATATGGGTATGGTCGTATTTATCCTCGTGAACTTTACCCCATTTCATTATTATACACATAATATAGAATAGATGAGCTATGATAAAGTGACCTTGAAAGTTAAACCCTGGCCACACTTGTCCTCCTCCACATCTTATCAAAAAATCTACAAATTATTAAAATTAAAATTAACAAGTAGGAATTACGTAGGTAGTTGATTTTTATAATAAAACAAAATCAACATTATCCGTTATAAAGGCCCAAGCAACTTCACATCGTTCACTTTAGCTAAATTTTCATCATTTAGGCCTCCGAATGACTGTAGATAAACCATTAGCTAGTCATTTTTCTTATTCTATCTCGTTAACGTACTCGTTTGTCTGCTTTCGTTGTTTGGATTACGTAATTCGGTGACATCGGCTGAGTTTTTTTTTCTTTATGTAAAACAGTATATCAATTCTTTGTGGACCTTTGCAAATAGGGCGCCGCAAAGACTGTTTTAAATTTTACCTAATACGGGATCGTTCATTTGAAACAGTGATACCCTCAATCAAAGCCAACAAACTAAAAGAGTAAATATAAACGTACTTTGGTATCTAAACTTTAACCGTTTGTAGAATTCATTCGTCGGTAGTTTTATCAATTGAATAAGGCAAATTAACAAAAGAAAGAGTTGAACGAACATTTGGTTTATATTTTAGGCTTGATGAATGTATAATAAAATCTATTATGATGAAAATCCATCTGAACTTGTTCACCGGCGTAAAACTTTTTCTCTTCGAATAGTGTAGCGAATAATTCCATATTTTTTCTACATAAATGTTATTGTTGCGTTTTAAAACACGTAGTTTTTTTTTATAGCGAAGGCATATCGCCAATTGTGACCATAAAATGCTAATGAAATAGAAATGGAAAAATCATTAAAAATAAAAAACGCACAAAAAATATACATAGTCCCTACGTGTAAAATTTCGTACCGCGTCGCGGATTACACGACGGTTATATTTTTATATACTCATTACGGCGCCTTACGAATTCGAAACTCATTAATACTTTAGGTACCTGCTTCAACGCTCGAATTCGTATTCAAAAAATTAAATTGATTAAAAACCTCGGTTTTATACGTGAATTAATTAATATCTTTTTGCGAAAAATACGCAAGCGTATCAAGATGGTATCAATTTTTCGCCGGCGTATAGATGGGCTGTTTTGAACACGCGATGAACGATAAAGCGCCCGTTTTAAATACTAAATAATAAAGATTTATCGTTCGAATGAAATTTCAACGTCTTGGCTTAAAAAGAACAACTATTGCAACGGATTTTACGCGCATCCAACATAATAGATTTTGTCGAGTGTAAAATTAGTTTTAAAGCTGTTTCTTTGAATGTTGCGCAGAGCGTGAGAGATTTTTCAGCTTTTTAAATTATGCGAAAATTAAAAATACTTGTTGAACGAGACTACGAGCGTTTTGAGATTTCGGTGTCGGTAAACGAGGAAACGTGATAAAGGATTAAGAAAAATGTCCTTTTTCAATCAACGCACTCGTAACTGAAATTGTCAGCGTTTAGGGGATATTTCGTCAAGGATGAATTTTAAACAGAAGGTATTAATTCCCGAATGAAAATATTTTAACGCTTTTAATTACAAATTTAAAAGCTATAGGCGCCATTTGATAATGAAATTTGTAAAATTGTTTTTTGACGAAATTTTCATTTTTACCCATGTATCTCACGACGACGCTCGTAATTACGAAGAAAAAACGGACGTCTTAGGAGTAATAAAAGTATTTTATTTTTTTCATTTCGCAAATATTCGCTGTTGCGTAATCGACGTGAAAATTTTCAAAATGAATATTTTTCTTGACTCATCATCAAAATGACGTCATCGCAAAATCATTCGAACGTTGAAAAATATTTTATCAAACGTGTTTTGTTAATTTTCGTTCTTTAATTTATTCGTTCTCTTATGTATTGCATTGTATCCTTGCACACATTACTACAACTTTGTTTTAACGCTCAATTTATTTAACCTCTTGGTGTAGGCTGTGTTGATTTTTTAACAGAGAAGCTGAATATTTAATTATGTAGGTAGACCAGTACGTTCTCATTTATTTCGGCAGTTCGTATTAATTTGAATATTCTTGCTAACGCATTTGAAAAAGATACCTTTGTACTTACCTGAGTGGAGAACCATGTGATTCATGATGAACCACTGTGGTATTCTCAATGGCCACATTTTAAAAAAAAGCCTCACTTTATTAGGAGGAAATTAACAAAGCGTGTAAATTCATAATTATGGAGCTTTTTAAATAACACAGAATACGTACTCGTAACCCGTTCTAATATTTTTTCCTCGGTAAAAAAATTAAAGCAATAAATGAGCGAATAGATGCAAAAAAGTATATTTTTAATATACCACTGTGCGAATAAAAAAGCTGTGAAGTTCTTTCTTTCAATATACGTGATATCACAAAAGTATATAGCGTCGGAAAGAAAAGCTGATTTGTATACTTCTATGTATTTCCTCGAATAATTTAACATAACGAGTAAAATCTTCAAGAGGCTGTTTTTAATTTACGTCAAACGTTTCTGAGTTAATAGAATTCTCAAATAAATTTCATTTTTGTTACTTCATAAGAAAATTTTGTAATCAAAAAAAAGTTTTTACTCTGACACCTTTAATTTTCTTAAACACTTGATAATTAAATAAACTCCAAGGTGTAGGGCGATAATGTACTATATTCATGAATATTCATTTTATATGATTTATGCAAAAGTTACGCGCTTAGTGAAGTCTACATTATTTTTTTTTGTTTTTTAGAAATGAACTTAAGTACCTATTTATTTTTACGGAATTTCAAAGACATTTTTTTTATGAGCGTGGATTTAATTACTACTCAAGCACCTATTTAAATAGTACTCATATCGGTTGAAAATTTTAAACATTAATTAATTAAAATTCAAGATGATTTGAAAAGTTGGTTAAAATTAATTACGAGATTATATTACCTGTCAATATGTTTTTTCAACATAAGTTATTACAGAATTTTAATTAAAATATTATTTTCAGGTGTTTTTTTAATATGTTGGTTGCCATTCTTCAGCTGTAACATCACCGACGCAATATGCTCGAAGATGCATTTCAATTGCAACCCTGGAGTGACGGCTTTCATATTAACGACGTGGTTGGGTTATATGAACAGTTTCGTGAATCCAATTATTTATACGATTTTTAATCCTGAATTTAGAAAAGCATTTAAAAAGATAATGCATATGGAAACGTGATCGCTAAATTTATAATAAAAAATTTTGGCTGTGTTACCATCTATACTTATCATAAATTAATGACGAATATTTATAGGTAAATATTTCGTATAAATGTACTTAACCAGTTTATTATATTTGTAACTGTTAAAACAAGCTCCGTGATTTTATACTTCGTTCAAAACGTTTGTTTTCCTTCGTTAATTTTAAGATTTTTTTTTTCTGTTTTTGTTATAGTTAACTGTTCATTTGAATCGTGTATCGAATTAAAATCGACCATTTAGCGTTGTTATTTTTATGTATTAATTTTTTTGAAAATGATAAATTTCGTTGACCTGAGAATTTTTCTAAATCTTCGTTTAAAGCGCGTTGAAAATTCGTCAAATCATAGTGTGTTCATTCCCGTAAAAAGAAAAACGCGTAAAATCATTTTTAATTCTATTAGCATACTTTTTCATATAGCTTAACAAGTTTAATCACCTTACTCAGAATCATAGATCATGTTACAGCCACCATTTTGTCGACTTTTATCAACTTGTGTAGTTAAATTATTTTTTTCAGATAAAATAATAAATTTGTACGAAATTGATCTCATTCATTGAGATAGGTACATAAATTAGAATAATAAACCGATTCTATGGGTATTCTACGTATATTTGTTGAAATTTGCTCTTGTGCGGAAAAACCGAAATAAAAATTATTCAAAGAACATTTCTTTTTTTATCATGTTTATACCAATTACGCAAGTAAGAAGCAATACGTTTATAAAATATTAAAGTATACATAATCTGTGATCGCAGAAAAGTATAGATTTTGTAAAGTTATCGAAAGACGTGTTTTTATTGTGGTATGGTGAAGTTTTAGTGGGAAAATTATTGAAATATTTTGAAAAGGTGTTTATTTAACTGCGTAACAATTTTGTAGTTACCGAGAACCAAATAATTGAAAATTGTCGAGTTAGCGAATAAACAAATACATATCTTAGATACTCTTTTTTAGAAATTGAAATTTTTACGAAAGCTACGAAAAATTATAGTAAATTTACGCAGTTTATATGTATGTAATAAGTGTGTACAGTATTGTATTTTTTATTGAAAACATTATTATATTATTTGTTTTAAGTACAATACTTTTGTAAATACAGTTAAAGCTTTTCAAAGACTGTTTCAAATAAACTTTACTAAATCAAAAAGAAATTTTTCGTTAATGGATGGCTGGATGCGACTATTTAGAGATGATCCAAAAAGCGAAGGGAAATGTTGATTTTGTCGAAAAATTAAAAAATCCAACGATCCAAGTAGGTACCACGTACCAACTCCAAAGGGTTAAACGACAATGGAAATGATAAAGAGTTGAAGTACACGGGCTGTGACCGAATGGAGGCTGAAAAAATCATAAATTGACTCAATTTTTTTTCATTTTATAGCGAGTAAAATATGATATGCATACTGGTCAAAATTTTAAAATTCGATGTATTTTGCTCCCTGAGCCTCGGGTTTTTTGAATGAAATCCACAAAAAGCAAAACAAGCCGAAAAATCACATACAAAAAACGATTTTTTCAACCCTAAAAAAATCGCAAAATAATTTAAAAATTGTTTTAAACAAAAAACGCTATACGGTCTATAACCTAAAAATTGATAGATTTCGAGAAAAAAATTACTTAATGCGTTTTTAGCATGTACGCGTTATTCGGTATTTTTCACCGTGCAGTAGCGTGTCGTTCATGGTTACGCGCCGCATAAGCATGTTGTCACATGAAACAAAAATGGCAAAATTGAAAAAGCGTTTATCGGAAAAGAAATTCTGTGTAAAGGTGTAATGAGGTATTATAATTTCGTATCTCTAAGATTTTACCTCATAAGTTGATACCTTGCTGAAGGTGGGGGGGGGGTGTCAAAGGGTTTCAAACTTCAGTTTTTCGGCGATAATTTCATTAATTGTGAAAATATTGAATAAACGTTCACACAAAAGTTGTAGAAAATCAAGAAATGAAATTTTTTTATGTGAACACTTTTTTTGTAAATTGATTTCTTTGTCCTATCAACGTTTTTTTAGGTTTGCTATTTTTTTCATACAATTAAAATTTTACCAATTTAAAAAAAAATCCGTTTACCATAAAAGTGTGTTTTTTTTTTAAATTTGTTATCAAAAGTTGGTCCAAAAACACCCACTAGAGGTGATCGACTGGAATTTTCTGGAAATGTGGTCAAGTCGGTTGGGTAGTTTAAGATTAGGACAAAACCATATTTTTCGCTGCTCAATCTCATATCGACGTCTTCTGGAGCATTTCAAAATTTCTAGAAAAAAATGAAAATCGCGCTGGAGGCTCCAGAACGTCTTGGTAATGTGATATTCGAATTCAGCGTGCCCGAATTAGGAAGAAAATATTTTTGGCGCGATTTAAAATTACTTTTCCAGATAAATTTTTTTTTAATACCCTAGTTTTAACAGTAAAATCGGTTTCTAGAGCTCTTTTTCTACTTCGGCGTATAATTTCATAATTTTCGATTTTCAAAAATTCGCCAAAAACCGAAAAGTTAAATTGGGCTGCCGGAATTTTGGTTATAGTGGCTTTTTGATATACTCTTTCCAAAAATCCAACTTTCGTTCAAATCCTAGCCGGTCACCTCAGGAGATTACCTTGTGAGTGTTCCCTCCTTTTTGGCATTTTTTTCAAGGCAATCACAATTATCTAATTCATTTTTTCAAGCATAAAAACATTCACAATTCATAACATTTTATTTCGTCTAACTCTAAATAAACATATACTTGATACATTTAAATATATCTACGGTATCATACTGAATACATTAATACATAAATGAAAAAAAAAATGAAGAAAAGTAGTAGAAAATTAGTTTTGGGATTATTTACAAAGATGAAATGGTATTATGTACAATAGGTAACAAAAATAGATTGTCTAAAAGATTGCACTTATTCTTATTAAGAAAAAGCTAAAAAAAATAATTACGTCGAAGAAAAATACCTATTTTTCTCGTTGAAAAAACAACAAAAAAGAACATAGAAAAAGGAATCTCAGGAAACATGGTTAACCGTCGATACGTAAATTCAAAGCTTATCGTACAGATTTGGAAGAAAACGGTTGAAATTTAATAGTAAAAAGAAATTCGACATAAATGAAGAAATTATAAAAAAACACACGCTTAAAATTAAACAATTAATATAAAAATTTGAAAATGTTATTTAGGCCTCTAATACATTTTCTAAAACTACCTAATTATTACGTAAACGTAACTTTACATCTTTCCGTTGACAATCTTTCTTGATTATGGTAACCATGGGGTTCGGTATTATGGAAGATATGCGTTAGAAAAATTACTAATATGTAATTCCGAAGATATGTTTATTTCAATGATAAAAAATTGTACGCGCTGCTATATAAGTTTAAATTTTCAATTGAAATAAAAATGCGATATACCAATATTCGGTTTCTTTCGCATACTTACATCATCATGTAAATTGGTAACCTTAATTATAAATTTTACTTCCATTTTATCAATTTAATTAACAAAAAAAGTTATTAAAATTAAACAATTCGATTCACTTTTCAATTTCACTACAACGAAGAAAATTCGATTAAAAAATATCTGAGATAACTACATCTATTTACTTTTCTATCAATCACTATAATGATGAAGTGTTCTCATGATAATTTTAACTTATTACATACCACGTAATAACATTTTATACGAGGGTATAATTTCGATAAACGAATATATATATATGTATATAAAAAAAGGTCTGTAAGTATCATTCGCTGGTATACGATTATGATAGAGACAACTACAACAAAATATATACAAATCAATTTATCGTTCATACAATATTGCAACTGTACATTGCAATCCATCGCAAACCGAAGAATTTATTTACATACGTTAAAGAATTAAATTAATTAAAACAATTACATCTAAAACATTTACGTAGTTATGACACTAATCTTGAATTGCTCCTGGCGTGATGTAACGACGTCCATTTGGTTTGAGTAAACGTTGCAAATACAAATACGCGATTACAATAATAATATTTTACGGAGAGTCGTTGGATTCGGAGCCAATCTTCTGGATCGGAAATAACGGATACCATCCAGTTACGTGTTCGCAGAGTTTTAACGTGTCTACGCGTATTTCAGCACTTCCCAGGCCATGATTGTGCTCAAAACCTTTCTGTCTTTCCCACAGCATCACCACTAGAGATCGGTCTGAAACGTCTCTGACAGGATATTTCAAAGTTTGGTTGAACTCCGGTGTGCAACTTTTGGCTACAATGCGTGTCTTTCGTTTCAACAATAATCGGTCACCGTCTCTTAAATACATTTTGACGTAAGTGTCTGAAATGTATTCAAAATTGAACCATGTTCAGTGGTGTTTTTTTAGCGCAGGGGATTTTTTTTTATAATTTCACTTATTACATTCGAATTACAGAAGTTATTACCTGGTGGATTATCTGCGGGCGTTAATCCCCTAGCGCTGCAAACTTTAACTGCTAACTGACCTTTGGTAATGCAGAGTTCTAAACTTAAATCTATATTTCCTCCTGTAAAAATGATTAGAATTCGATGATATGTACATATCGCTAAACAAGGCGAGAATGGGGAAACTGAACTACGCAGAAATCCTTATTATCATTACCTCTAGTAAAAGAATTAAATCTCGGTTCTAACTGAAATGGTCCTAATTTTCGATCATCTCTGTAACGATAAAAGCATCGATTAATGAGACTTCTCATAATTATAAGCAAATTAAACGTAACATTAAGGTAATCCACAAGTAATATAATCGTAGGACACATAAACATTCATTGATACATTCACATCGCATGCTTCATCGGCTGAAATATCGCGTTGGTAAGTCAACATTGAGGTACGCAATTTATATACGAAAGGAGAACACAGAAAAAAAAACAATGAGTTCATAATCATTTTCAAGCTATTATGTTATCGTTAGAAGCTTTATGAATATAAAGCACACACAAAGACAGGTATAGTCAAAGCGAGTCATATGGTTCCACAAAAATAAAATGTATTCGGTGGTGCAATACATTTTATTTCAATGTTAGGTAAATTTCAAAGTAACACTTCGTGTTATATGAAAATCTACCTGTCATTTCGCCATCTTGTTTTGAAAAGAAAAAATCAAGTAGGTATTTTAATTGACGGAAAAAATTTGAGAATAACTTTCACTTATTGAAAAAATAAAAAAGAAATTTATCAAAGATAAAGTATTGTAAATTCAAGAAAATTACCAAGTATTCTTTGAAATATCACAGCACAAATGTCCTTGTAAA
This sequence comes from Maconellicoccus hirsutus, assembly GCA_003261595.1. Lineage (NCBI taxonomy): Eukaryota > Metazoa > Arthropoda > Insecta > Hemiptera > Pseudococcidae > Maconellicoccus > Maconellicoccus hirsutus. The sequence continues at coordinate 94,276 of QBDW01000874.1, forward strand.
TTATGCGGGGGTTTTGCAGAAAAGGGTTAGCCTTACATCTACAACACCTCAAAAAAAAATCGTAAAATTCGTAGATACGCCTTTACACATCGATATTCAAGGTAAACGAAGCGAAGGTTTTAGGGTACTACAGCTTAAGGGTTTTAGGAAAGTAAACACCACGCCTGTTTTGCATTCAAAAAGTACTGCCTGTGTGAGGACTCAGCTTCGCGTACTTTTTAAACGCATAACCGACCACACGCATACGCCTTCTTTAGGCAATCAGGTAATTAATAGCTTCGAATGTCACAGAATCGTCAGTCCCATTAGGAAGCAATTCTTCGACAGTGGCGCATGACTCGGTCATTCTTTGTCTTCATGATACAAAGTGCTAACGCGTGATAATGAATTTCCATTATGAGATGAAATAGGTGTGATTCTACAAGCTTTTAATTTTTTTCGGTCTACTTGGCTTTATCAAATTTACCAAATTGTATTCAGTGCCATCTGCGCGGTCTTATGTATCATCGTTACGTGTGTAAGTACAATAATGCGCCACTGTACATTTTCGGGTAGCAAACATAGTGAACAGTGAAGCTTACAAATGCGGTGGATTACACATTGAGGCAGACATCAACAAAGAAATTTTCAGTTACATGTCAGCTGTCCATGAATTTTCGAAGCTTTTCAGAATTTCAGCCGAAGCGAAAAGCATTCACAACATTTAATGTTAATTCATACAGACCTGAAGATTGGCTCTTTTTCCCAGAATTAAATTCTATCTAGTTTTAGAAGACGATAAGTTTTCTTGAATTTACAATTAAACATTCGATATTTATATGTAGTGATCATGTAGATTGCTCTTAACGTCGAACTGAACGTGTGTGTTATCAGTTCGTTACCTTGGTTCATCATCGTCGTTCTGCTGGTCACCCGACGGTTCCGCTAGTTCGGGTACGGAATCTTTCGATTCTTTTCTGCGATCACTGCTTTCTATTTGCAGACGAAAAATTAAATGAAAGCATGTAACAGGTGGTTTTACGAATACGATTTATTTTCGGAGGTAGATCTTACTTCGTCTCATACGCCAGTCGCCACTACATATGCTCATACTTCTCCCTAATAACTCTCCTTTCACAGCTTTCAAATTTTTAAGTATTTCATCGGGATCTGGTCGAGGGGTACACGAACTACGACGTCTTCCTTTGGATGAATACGCAACTGGTGGTATATCTACGAGTTGAAAACAATTTTTTTAAATCAAATGACCGAATTACCTTGATTGCATAAAATTCGTATAATTAATCTTAAACCTTTATCAGAAGTTTGAGTAGATTGAAAGGAACTTCGTCTAGATCCGGGAAGCGATCTTGAGAAATCTCTATTCAACTGATACGGTTCTACTTCCAATTGCTCAGATTGACTGGAACCTCTGCGAGATCCGGCTAAATACGCATGATCAGGATGTAAAAATCCGTACGTACCGTCTCCGCCGTCGATTTCGCTATCTCTGTCTTCTGCATGATTTATAAATTGTATTACAAGGTATAGTGTTTCAAAGAGCAAATTAGATGTCATACCAGATAATGATCGCTGAGTACCATCCAGACTTGGAGTAGGAGAATCTGGAAAGTATTGGTTGGGTTTCTTGACACCTGGAGTTTCGGGGTTTTCTATTCTATACCAAACTGGTGTATCGATGGTTAAGTCGATTTCGGGGATTACAACTTCACCTAAAGGAAATGTATCTTTTTTTTAGTGAGAAATTTATGGTCAACTAATTTGATTTATTTTATGTACCAATAAACACTTGTTCGCCATCAGGTCTTTGATCCCAAATAGTTACTTCTAAAGCTTTCTCTAACACGTTACCATTCTCTGCTCGTAGCTCAACAGCTGTATTCCAAATAGGATTCTGATTGGGTTCGGCAACATCCGTAAATATAATTTGGTCGTTATCACTAAACATAATTGAAATTAATTACGCGTTTGTAATCATTATTTTAAAAATTACGAGTTTTTTCACGCTCACGTTGTAGGTATTAATCGAAGTCTGATAAATGCTTCAGGCTGGCATCCTCCGAAATAGTAATCGTCCCTAAGTGGTAAATTATCGGCTGCTAAGATGGACACAACAAGTACAGATTTTTTCTCTTTGCACCAAAATTCCAATTGTAGCCTGCTTATTTGTTCGGTTTTAGGATCTTTATCTTTTTGTTGATCTTGATTCGATGTGTTCACAACCATATCTTGAAGTTCCGCCTGATTTATAACACGAAATATTGGATATGAGATGATGAAATAAACAAGGTGTTTCTTTAAACTCATAGTATAGCTTCAGGGGACAAAAATTTTCAAGTTCTTGGTCATTTCAAAGAAAGAAGGGACGAAAAGATTGATAAGGTGGTCCATAAAATTGCTTTGAGATATTCTGTAGAGCTTCCACAACCACAAGTTGTAGTTGTTGATATTGTATGGAAAACTTTCATTAAAGCGTTTGACTAATCCTTTTCACAATATTGTAACTCGCTCTATGGCACATTCAAGGGACTATTTGATCGGACGCGAAAATACAGAAAATATTTCCAACTCACCGGTGTCTTCGGTAGTTTTCTTCTCGTCGGTGATATCACAGGTTCGTGGGGTTCTAGGTAATCGATAAAAACCAATTAAAACGTTGCACTAGATATACAAAGATAATCTGTTCTTTATATACCTACCAACAATTTCTGGAGTCTTTTTACGAGTTTGATTTATAAGGTCATCCTTTGATTCGCTCATTCTGCAAAAGACTTTTTTCATTTCTCTGCGGATTAATTTAGCGTACGAACAAAAAAGCTACTTACTTGACGCCTTGTGTTTCAACAACCATATCGATTACATCGCCGGTTCGGTCCATTATCGATGTAACCTCGTCGAATGATAAGTCCATTAATGGAATACCGCATAATTCCAGTATCTAAAAAGTAACTTATTAGTATCTCGAGGAAACCGATGTGTTCCAAATTACTTACTTTATCTCCTTTTCTCAGTCTAGCTTTCTCAGCTGGTCCACCTGGCATGGTCCAGACAATGTACGTATACAAAGTACCATCGGGACCTGGTTTACCACCGACTACACGCATACCGAAACCTCTCGCTGAAATCGTAATTCCATTGTAGTAATCTTGAAAAGCCGTAAATTCTTTTGAGCGACTTACTTTTATGAATTCGTTCGTTTGGATCTCTTCTTAAGATAACTCTTCGAACTGGTGATACATCGGAACCTAAAATACAAATGGAAATTGAGAATTGGCAACGTCGCTTTTTGAATTATGATGATATTAATGTCTACAGCACGTTTTACTTTTTTTTGGATTTCATCATTCGTAATTAAAACTCAAATTTAGATTTCAGATTCGATCAAACGTTAAATTCAACGCGCATACGGATGTAGATTTGTTTATAATAAAATAATTAAAACGATTTCGTGAAAAAGAAAAATGCTGATAGATTTTTTCAAAATGACCGCGACTACTGCTTATCAATAACCTCTTATTAATCGATGGTGTTATTTATTTCTAGTAGTTTTTCATACGTCATCTTAAACCAAAATTCTAGATACATAATTATTTAATAAAATACAGTCAAATCTCAGAGAAATTTTCAATTTTGACTCCGATAAAATTCTTCGCAGTAGCGACGAAATAACTAATTCTGTTTACATCTCCTCCATCAACTCTAGCTCTAAGCGACAAATCCGTATTATTTTTCGCAATTAATAACGCCGGTTATTTACAAAACGTGACTCGTAGCTGATCTCGAGGAACCAAAAAATGACAGTTCCGATATCAACTTCTTCATGTCGAGATATTGCTCGTAAATCACAACGCGACGTAATTAAAAAATATTAATTACTCGATTGATCTAACTCCAACTGATCCACGTCGTCGATGACGATTTTAATATCTTCTCCTGATAACGATGATTGTCGTCGTAAAGATTCAGCATAAGTGTTTTCCGGTGGCTGGACGTTGCACGGTATAGCAGACAATGATTGCCTGGGACTACCCAATAAACCTGCTTTAATCGCGTTTATATCGGGCCTGCAATCAATCCGTTGGTTAAATATTAACACATCGAGGCTCCTTTACTCCTACATAGCTTGGAAAAAAATTTACTGCCAAATACACCCAGCAACAGATTCAGTTTCATTAATCAGTTTAACGGACGTACTGTCAGCTTTAAAATGGATACTTTTGAGAAACGCTTTTAACTTTTTAAATAAATTATTACCGAGTACTTCCATCAGTACCATAAAATCTTTTACTCGTTATAGCAACTTTAGTTAAATTTACGAATAATGGAAGATTGTGGAAGCGAAGAAACGTTCTTGTAATTGTTTAATCGGCACGTTGAAATAAGGAAACTCGGCTAGCTTTTACGTTCTCGTAATTTCCTAATTTAAAATGGACTTCGCTCGACAGTTTGTACGGCTTTCTATTTAAATTTCCTTCTAAAAAGTAAAAGGACAATTTTCATTCGATAAGGCCCGCGTACCTGTGTACGCGCAATCACAGACAGACATTTCCCTTAGGTCAAGGTTATCCTTTTATTATTTTGTTGAAAACTTATAAAAAATCTTTTTAAACGAGAATATATTAATAAAGTTGCATAATGAGTATCCGCCGTGATTGCGAATCGATGTTGATAGTTGCATAGAATTTTTTTACTCGCTATTTACCCTATAATTACCTACTTTAAAGTTGAATACTCGTTTTCTTTCGTCTTTTTTATACTTGCTCGTGTCTTTAAACGACATTTTAATACGATCGTTTTTAGTTCGAGATGGTATTTTTTTTTTCAATTTGAAAATTTTCCAGAAAAATCTATCGCAAAATTCGTTTGGTAAAATCTTAAGACAAATTTCAATATTAAAAAAAAAAAACAGTCCGCTTCCCCATTTAAAGTGGTAATTAAGGCGAAAATTAAATCGCATATATGCGGCAAACCGCCTCCGATATTCCATCGTAATCTATTTACCTACGTCGCCAAACCTATTAAGGTTACAAAAAAACCCTCCAACCTCGATAATTCGCCGCGAAAAGGAAATTTCTGGCGGAATTCTCGCACCGGAATTAATTTCCGCGATTTCAATTTATTTAACGAAGGAATTATTAAAATAGTAATAAAAACTTTCAACCCCCGATTTCAACCTTTTGATACGCGTTTAAACGCAAGTACTAGAAATGTAAAACTATTTAAAAGCTCGATATAGAAACGGAAAATCTGTATTTTTTTGTAACGAAATAAACTGATTATCTTTCGTATTTTTTCTCCTTCCTACGTCTTTTTTATTCCTCTTTTAATAAAATTTAAAGCACGTTTTTGGAATCGGATATTGGAATTGTTTGTTAGCTTTCAGACGATAACTCGAGCGTGAAAAAAAAAACGCTGCTATGAGGTACATCATTTTATTCGTTCGAACTTGGCGCATTCTGAGGATTAGTTGATAAAGATTTTCTGATTTTATAAAGCCGGATGTTGCAATTTTTCAAGAATTTATCGTTATTGATGTTTTTTCTTAGTTTCGCCTCTTAGATGTCTTTGTGTATGGCGTATATGAAAAAGTTTTCTTTATGCCAACTCGTTATCATTTGTTTTCTTCGTATTATTTTTCATCTTAACTACTTTAATACTTAAAGCACATCTTTAATATTTATTTGAATTTACTAACAGTTGAGATCCTCGTCGTCGAGCTCTTCTTTCTTCATCAGTGAATTCCGAAAGTGATGAAGAAGACGAATCACCTTCGTTTGAACCTGTTTTAAAAATGAAAAAGTGAAATTTTCACGCATTGAAAGATATACATGATTTAAAGACAAAGTAGAAAAAAATGAATAAATTATAAAAAATAAATAAACGATTGAAAAACTGACGTAAAAAGATCAAAACTAAAATAAAAATAAAAAACAACGGGAAAAAGTATTCTAAAAAAATATAATGAGGTCTGTGAAATGGTAACTTTTTGGAGTTTTCAACATAAAATTGTTTCTTTTTTCGCATTTTTCTATATCAACTCTCAAAATACCAAAAAAAAAAAACACTAAATTTTATACGCACCTACATGTTTTCAAATTGTAACGCGAGAGAGAAAGGAGGGGATAAATCGAAAACAGTGCCACGAAAGTTCAAAGTAGGTAGTCGTTCTGTACCATAAAGCATCAGCTTGCGTACAAGTCCGCAACACCGTGACATTTTCATGTCACTCTGTGACAATGATGTCTATGGGAAGGTCACCATAACAAAGTTTTATCATCATATCATGTCACTTGACATGCGACCATGACATGATCACGGGTCACTTCTGATCATGACACGTCATCGTAACAATGAATAGTCATCATTATATTTTCCGTTGAACACAAATATACGAGCGACGCATAACGCGTTTTGAGAGGAAAAAATTCAGGTCACCATGACATGTCATTCGACATATCACCAAGGCACCATACGTCACTCACTACTATGACACTCCACCATTGTAATGACGTTCATCATAACAAGTCATTATATATCACATGTTAACCATAACCATAACTCGTCACCATGATAGTGACTTGTTATGGTATAGTAGGATGTCACTCATGATCGTAATATGTCACCATAAAAATGATCAGTCGTTTATGACATGTTATCATGACATGGAAATATTAAAATCATCTTTCATGGGAGCATGGTACGTCACCATAACAACGGTTACAGTAACAACTGCGTGACAATTTTTTGCAACGCTTTTTGGTAACGATTCTTGATTTTGTGTGCCATAGCCAAGATATAAAAATATCAAAAAATCTTGAAAAAATTGAAAAAATTTTTTCAAAATTCCAAAAACTAAAAAAAATACGAAAATTTGGTAAAATTTTAAAAAAGTGACTAACACTTGAAAATCTACCAAAAAAAATTGAAAAAAGAGGAAAATTTCAATTCTGCTTTGTTGCATAACTTTTATCGCAATATTTTATCCAGCGAAAATTCTTAGAAATTACAACTAGTACAGCTTTGGTAAACAAGGAAATATTTATTTCAAAAAACGCGTATATTTACGAAACATCCTATATTTTGTAGAAATTTCGGCTGCAAAAAATGAACGGAAATTTTTTTTAAATTCAATAACGAAAATAAAAACAACCACGTTTAGAATAAAAAATTTCGGAATTTACACGTTGAAAAATTTAAATTGAAAAAAATGTTCAACCTAGAAATTAAATTCCTAAAAAATCTAAATAATAAACAAATCGTCGAAAAACGAAACGTCAAACAAGCGAGAAAAAACGTTGAAACGAACACTCGGCGAATTTTATATTTAATTTTAAAACGTTGCGAATATTTGTACGGTTTATTTTTAATCTAAAGCTCGCAAATATTTTTACGCATCGAGTCCACAATTCACCAGACACTTTTTTTTGCAAGCCTCTTACGTATATTAAAATTGGAAATTTCCTCCACCTTGACGTCAGAGTAAACAAGTGAAATTTTCCAAATCACTCTAGTTGAAAGTTTTAATAGCTTCGGCGGTGGAAAACCTCCTACGCGAATGTTTTCGCGATATTTTCCTCTTTTTTTACCTCCCTTAGGTACAAAATGTAAACGAGAATTAAAAAAAAAACATACATACAATTGCGATCGTATAGGAAAATACGAATTGAAATGATTGTATTGCTAATCCAACCGATGGGAATTTTCATCGGTTGAATTTTCATTCTAATCAGAACAAATACGTATGCACAAATGAGTAATTTTTTTTTGTGAACTCGTATACGTAAACTTATGTTACAAAACGTACCAGTATTTCCACATATCGCTAATTTTCAATAACCGTTCCGGCGGTAAGTTTAATTTACGCTTTGTTCTTTATGTCAAAAAGCTTATTTAATTGCGTAGGTAGGTAAAAGTGGCGTTCACAAAAACGCTGTTGATTGTTTAGCTACTATTTCTCTACGATGAAATCAGATTAAACGGTAAACCGAAATGTATAAAAGCGAAGAGTGTTTTTCAAGCAATGTTTACACATTACTTACGGTCTATTTCCCCCGCTCCATAAAACCTAGCAGCGAATTTTCCATCTTTCCGAACGATCAATACGAATACCTATAGTTACATATTTAGTAAACTTACCGCTTAAATCACTTAGTGGTTTTGGTTTCATAGATTGTCGTCTTACAGGTAGACTAAACGATTCGTCGTTATCGCTAGGCATTGGAGGCCTACATGACGCTCGGCGTCTAGCATCGATATGCAATCCTTCCACTCTACTGTCGTCTTTATCGCTAGGTGAAGGCGTTCTAAACGATGATCTACGACCAGGCATCGGTTCTGGTTTTCCACTCGTTGCTAAAGAACCGTCGGGACGTTTGTGATATACGTCGTAGGCCGATGCGCGCCTTGGTATCGCTGAAAAGGACAAGATTCGAGTTGTAACTGCTACAGAAATGAGTTGTCACAATGAGATATTTCAAGTCGAAATTTATGTTGTATTGATGATATAGCTCTTTTTTTCGAAAAAGCTCCCTTTTGAAAAAATCCTTGGGCAATTTCTCACAGACTATAGATAATAAGCTCAATATTTCATAATTTTTCAATTAAAAATTTACGATTTTTTAAAGTACCTATTCAAAAGTGTTTTGTCGATTTCTGAAATTACGTTCATTACTCGAGTAAAAATTGATCAAAAGTTGGCCCTCCTTTTGTACACCTGCTTTCCTGTTCACTTCTATACCGATGGAAATAAATTTTTGTTCAAGTCTGCGACACAATGAGACATTTTCATGTCGCTTCGTGTCCGCTTCCCGTGAAAGTGCCGTCGTTCAACATCTCTAACATGTCATCACTATGCCAATGTGATCATGGCAGCGTCATGACATCACTGTGGCATGTCATTATGATGAGTCACCATAATCAATCAACATCCGTCTTCATGATATGATCGTGACACGTCACCACGACAATGAGGTGTCACCATCACATCATTATGACATGCCACTATTACACGACCATGACATCACCGCGACATGTCATGATGAGTCACCCTAACCTGTCATCATGTGTCACCTCGATATGGTCATGACATGTCACCACGACAATGACGTGACATCATCATGATATGACGACGACATGTCATGAAGATGAGTCACCATGACATATCATCACCACGGGCTACCATCACACCATGATATGATACCATATCACTCATCTCAACATCTCTGCATTCAAGCAAGCTGCACTGTATTTGTGTGCTTGCTTTTATTAAAGAACCATCACATACTTACAAATTTTTTCCAACAGACGTATACTTTTTAGTTCTGTCTTTTTACCAAAAGCAAAAAAAAAGCTCCTGTTTATGATTCCATTTTCAGTACATTTGAATTTTATTTGAATGAAAGCGTTGTCTACTAAAAAATATAGCGTTTATAAAGCGACTAAAGCATTCATAAAATAAGCTACTTTCCATTTCCCCACAGAGCCATTAATTAGCCAGTTGATTTTGGCTCACCAGGCGAAAATTTTCGTCGTTATTTACGAGTTCGTAGCATTTGTTTGAAATAGACGCAATCATTGATGCCACAAAACTCATAAAGGTGAGCCAAGATAACTTGGCCGTTGGAAAAGATGACAAATGAAGTTTTCGATCGAATTGACACAGAGACTCGAGTCCCGAGTACGTGCTAATTATAACTACCTGCCGTATTCGATTCTAAAACATTTGAACTGGATTTTTTGCCTAAATTTTTTATTTCGTCGTCGTAACTATGCTGTTTAGGTATTTGCGATTTTCTACGTGTCCGCAAAGCTTGTGGAATAGGCTTGGGTGAGTTACTTGAGCGTCTATTGCATTCATTTGGTTCTGGTGCATTATCATCTGGCAATTAAAATTAATCCATTAATCGATACGAAGTAAAGGCGAATGGAGCGAATAAAGTAAATACATTTTCTCTCGTATTAAATACTTTACAACGCGAATTCGCGTGACTAACACGTAATTCTATATTACGCTAATGACAGAGTACACAAAAATATTACTTGAGCTTGCTCGTTCTTCGTTAACAATTTATGCGGAAATTTTAATTTCCTTCGTAATGTAAAAATTATTGGTTCACCTCGTTCTATAAGCATAAGCATCTAACGCGAACGCTTCGTCGCTGCTAATTATAGGATTTTTCTCGAGTTGTTAATTCGATATATTTAATTCACATAACTAGCACATTTCTCGCTTTCTCGCTTCGGCTTTTAAGCTAACTCGTAATTAATTAAAAATTACAGATATCTTTCAAGGCTGATTCACATTCGCCTTTACTTTTCGATTAGATTGAAGTAGAAGTGCAATTATAATCAACTTTTGTTTCTCGGTAGCATAGCGTTAAGTATTTAGAAAAAAATCTTCCCAAGCTTCGTACTTTTCTTACCTTTATCTTTGAAAGACAAGCCTTCGTTGGTTGACGGCCTTCTATCATATGGTGACGGTGGACCAGTTGGTTTATTTTGCTGACTAGGCCCTGATGACGAGCCAGATCTACCCGTGCGTTGTTTCTGCCTCCATTCCATTTCGCGCTCCCTCCTCATCTCTTCGCGTTTTTCACTAGCAACCTTTAACAAAGCCTGCACCAATCAGATCGTTCATTTGGATACACGCGACGATGAAAATCATCCGAGATGAGAAAAACTTGCCAAAATTTCCTTATTTTTGATTACCATCGTCGCAACCGTATATAAAGCGTAATAAACGGAAGAAACCTTAACTCGCGCGTAAAATCCTCGTAATTCGGTAGTCAACAAAAGCCTCATTGCGGTCGAACAGGATATAGAATGCAAAGCGCAAAGCTCCCTAATATGCGAGGATATGCGAGGATGTGCGAGGATTTACCTAACATTTTCGGCCCCCGAAATTATTCATAAAAATGCAAATAATTCGCCATTTTGAATACATTTATATTCCTAAAATAGTAAATCTCTTCTAATAATATGATAATTCCGGCACCAAGGTAAAAGGAAACTTCGACTGATATATTAATTTCCACGTCGAATATTTAAATTCGAAAAATTAATCTCCTCTACGGAAAAAAATACATATCAACGCCACTTACTTTCTCCAACTCTTTTAAAGATGCCGGTGACACATCCGAATGCCTACGAACCTCCGGCGATCGCGGTGGAGCTAAACCACACCCTAAAGATTGTATATTCGTTCCGGAATTCGACGAGCTAATTCTAATATCGGAGTGTCGTCTTTGTATCGCGTCAACGATCGGTACATCGAGCAAACTATCTTGCGAATCTTGAGCTACTATTAATTGCTGTACACTTTGTTGTTTCCGTCTGCAAACGCTACACGACCACAACGACTGAAAAAAAAAACGTAAATTGTATTCCAATTAGGTACTACAATTTTCTCATCTCCGGCCAAAATATTCGAATTAGTTGCGCGATAAATGTCAGCTTTGGTGTTATTCCAACGCGCCATCGTACCTTGCGAGGCACGACTCGATCATAATAATTTAATAAAATCCTAAATCAAATCATATTCAGTTACGCTAAACTATCTTTGCGCTCGTAAAACAGATTAAATTTGAGCTACTTTCTCGTTTCTCGAAAATTAATTATTAATTACGATCTCTTCTTCGAGGAATCCCTTTGCGAGATTGTCGATGAATGGTGGAAAAATTCTCTCGGTTTACACATTCCCATAAATATTCATTAGAGAGTGTGTGTGTTTATCGACGTTTTGAAATATCATAATAAACCGAATACAAAATTTACAACTTTTTATATCTCCGCTACTTTCGCGAACTTTCGAAAATATTCAACGCTGCGAAAATTCATCAGGTCGTTGTTCATCTTTTACACGAGATGAACAACTTTTTCAAATGCACGAAGTTCAATTGTGAAAAGGACAAAGTTATACTTGTAAATTCACTCGGTTCTTTTTATGCTGTAATTTCCAACATTTCCAAAAGTAAACAATTAATCGAGAATAATAAAAACTTGTTCCTCGGAAGTCGCAGTTGGCTCCTCTTATACATCCAAGGGCGTGTTCCGGGTATTTGTTGCCTTGAACCCAATCACTTTTTGCAGCCCTCGCACGCTTTTTGATGCTTACTTCCATCCCAATCACTTTTTGCAGCTCTCGCACGCTTTTTGATGCTTACTTCCATCCCAATCCTGCATCGTAGATAACAATTTATCATAATTTTTCAAAAACTTCGCTCAACTCATCTTCCATCCATAGAAATTCATTTGAATTATAATATATTTGCTTAAAATCGAATAAAATTTGTAAGGGTAGCTAAAATTTGATGAAAAATTTGCTTAAAAATTGTCAAAACGTTAAAATTGCACCAAAAACGTTCAAAATATTGTTAGTTTAGAATCGATCAAAATTTGTTTAAAATTGCATAAAATTGTTTAAAATGAACAAATATTGGACAATTTTAAAGAAATTTTGATTGATTCTAAACCATTTTAACATTTTAACAGTTTTTATGCAATTTTTAGCAAATATGAGCATTTTTGAAAATTTTGAGCATAATGGTTTTTATGCATTTGGAACAATTTTAAACCGATCTTACAACATTTTTAGAAGTTTTTACGCAATTTTCAGGAAATATTGAACAATTTTAAGGTTCTAACATTTTGAAAATTTTGTACATATAAAGCAATTTTAAACCAATTTTGATCGATTTTAAATTATTTGAACAACATTTTATCAGTTTTCGTGCAACTTTGAACAAATATAGACCAATTAACAACATTTTGATAGTTTTTTAAATTTTAAACATATTCTTCATTAATTTAATTGTTTTGCACAACTATTAGGTCAATTTTAGGTGGTAATTCAAGATATTTTTCGAACCATCTAATTTCTACTGTTCGCGTTGGGTGAAGTCGTTAAATACCCAATTATCAAAAATCGAAACCATAATAGCCAAATTACTCCCATTACTACAGCCAGCAATTTTCCAAAAAAAAAAAACTCATGTAAATCACTCCAATTTCTTCACCTTTCAACAAAACGGAAAAAACCACACTACATAAAATCCCAACACAAACATATCCAAAGCTCGCTTTCATTTCCTGCCAAAACATAAAATTAATCCCAGCATCGGTGGTCACGCTCGTATAATTTTCTGATTATCGAAACATTCAATTTTGTAAATCACCCGAACACACGCGATTTCTTCCGTTAGCAAATCCGAAGTTGGTATAGTGTATAGAAAGCTCATGATACGAGCTTCGTCGCACCACCTTTAAAATCCTTAAAAATGCAAAACGATATGATATAGAAAACCCCTTTCGTATTTTTCAATCGGCAAGTTGGAAAATAATTTATTCAACTCATATAATAAATCAAAGGGAATCAAACATGGCGTAAAACCTCGTTTATTATCCTATAATCGGCTTAGTAAAATGAACCTTCCATTTTAAATCCCGAATAAAAAGACATCAAAAAAGCTCTTTTACCTATATTTTGCAACAGTAGATTTTGATTTTTGAGTAAATCAAAACTCGCGTAGCTAATATACTTACTCGTACGTCGAAAAAGTACAAAATATTCGGTGTATTTCGCACGACTTATGAATATTTATATAAATATCTTTAAGAAATCTTTCATTATACATCGCGGTGTTTTAATCGATACGTCGTGACACAATTCAACACACGGAGTTCTTAAATGAGAAAGAAAAAATGTTACGTCCAACGACATTTCTATATTTTTCATTTTAATGAAATAATTTTCTTTTTCTTGACAACGTCCAAAGTTAAACAAAAAGTTGAACTTGTAAAATGCTTAATTAGTAGAAAACCTAACGGGCAGCGTTCTTGTTTCAACAATACTTGCTTTTAATTCATACCCCAACTGGTACTTTGTTTGTTTGTTTGAACTTTCCGTTCGAAAATTTCATAACCAAATAAATTATTAACGGGGCAAAAAATTGGTCCTTGACGAATTCGTTATTTTGTTTATCGCCTTTTATTTTTATCATCCAGGTACTCGGTGCGAGCTCTCTTCACGTGTAATTAAAAAAAGAACAACGACGCTATAAAACGAAATAATTACAAGGTGAAATTAATTTCTTCCATTTTAACTCGTCCGAGATCAAACTTTCCACCATTTGAATACAGCAAACGCCGCCCCTTCGTAATTCTCTCGCTTACGAATCGTAAAACGGAGAAAAAAAAGCGACGCTAATTTAAAAATTCTTCGTACAGGTCGCAAAATATATTTATTAATTCGTAGACTTTTTCAGCTCGCAGCGTAAAATACACAAAACCGGGAGGTAAATTTCAACAAATTTCAATCAAACGCTCGATGCTTTTACGGAATTAAATTTTTTTCACTTTCGAAGATTTACTAATAACGCGTTCGCCGAACGTATCGTGGATTTTGAAGATTTATAATTTTTTTCCCGAGCCAAAGATTAATCGGCGTGTTTTTGTGGCGCGAGGCAAGACCAATTTAATTTTGTAAAAACGCGCATCGTTTTTCGAGCTCGTTTTAAAATTCAAAACCGGTAAACGACGTCATCGAGCATTGTTTGAAATTTATTTTACAACTTTTATGACGCGCTAGGCGTATTAGTAAAATTACCTACGTGTATTCAACCTTTTTCAAACTCTCATAAACCAAAGTACCTTGGAAACTTTAGTAAAAAGTCGTATCGATTTATACCTCGTATCCGATCCTTGAATGTTACATCATGTACTTACTTCATCTTCATTTTCCGCCAATTGCGAATAGGAAGCGCAGTCTTCGCATACTTTCATTTTACATCCGAAACATATTCTCGAGTAATCCTCCGGTTTGAAGCTTTTCAAACAAACGCGACATGATCCAGCTCGTCTTCCAGGTTGTTCTTTCGAGCTATATAAAACAATATTTTTATTAGTAAAAAAAAAGTACAAGTTAACGAGGCACGTTCTTATAACGATTTATCACCTAAACGTATCGTATGGTATATCGTTTGCGAAACGAGAATAAACAATATTTCGCTGATATATGCGTGCACAAAGTCAAAGTTACTGCTTTATTGTATTTTACCACATCAATGCATATACGTGATACCCGTGCTCACCTTCTTCGCAGATGAGATTACAAGTACTAATGTGTTTTTCTTACATGTATATATACAGCGTGTGCATATCATCAATTTTCACGTATAGCTGTTAACCCTCAAGGCGTTCTATGCAATTTGCATTACTATGCTGTACTTACAGCCGCGTAAACCATCTCATTCGCAGCTAATGCATTATAATTGTAATTGGCACGCAGTGAACTTACCGTAAAATAATACCGTTCGTATGCAAATTAATAATATACTAGACGATTTATAATCAAAATCATTAACGCTACTTAAGGCTATAGGGAACGTGCAAGTTGACTGTGTCGCCGTCTAGACGGTGAGATCCGCAAGTTTTGCCGGAAAATTTAACATAGCGGTATATGGAGGAATTTTGTTTTTCCGCATTAACTCTCGAAGTATTGACTCCACAACAATATCTCATAGATCGTTGGAAAAAGGAAGAAAAATGCCACATTTGTTTTTCTTACGCTATATACCTAGCTATAATAGTTTCTGAGATATTTTAATTTAAAGGTGGAATTTTCGCCGATTTTGCCGTTTTCGTATTCTCCATTTTGTTTTTGCTCAATAACTCTCGAAGTAATGACTCCACAACGATATCTCATAGATCATTGGAAAGGGGAAGAAAAATGCCACATTTTGTTCCCTGA